>JASDQU010585452.1:0-27304 GCA_032191745.1 Picea mariana
CTGCTGCCTTCTTGCGGACACGGGTATTTCTTTGCTATTTGATTGTATTCCAGTACAGATCCATGCGATCTGACTGACGTTTAGTTTATATATTTCAGTAGGCGATTTGTATTCCCACGCATGCACTGTTATTATTCATAATATTGAGTTGTTGACCTTATATGCTATTGCATGCTTCATTTTATGATTGTAAGACCTTTGTTATGCTACATGCAACTATAATAACCTACATGCAACCATAATAACTGACATGCAAACACCATAAACAAAGATCATCTACATCAAACCCTAAAACGCATCCAGAAACCCCCAGTGTATCAGATTTGCATGTTAGAGCAGTAAGATCGTAGCAAATATCTTGATCATCCGGATCAGGGATATTTCAAAAACTTCTATGTGATGGACCTACCAGACACCAATGTTATATTGGGAGTCCAGTGGCTTAGTACATTGGGACCTATCACTATCAACTACAAGACCATGGAAATGTCATTCAATGGGGAGAATGGAAAAAGGGTGACTTTGAAGGGAGTGCCAGGGAATGCACCAAAAGTGGTTACAACCAAGCACATGAAGGCCATTTTCAAGAGGGAAGATGTGGTTTATGCAGCATAATGTTTAATATCAGTTCAGTTGGACAAGGAGGGGCATCCACAATACTCCCATGACATACAAAGAATAATTGATACTCATGGCAAAGTCTTTGAGCCTATTCCACTAGGGAAACCACCGGATAGAGGATTTGAGCATATCATAGAGTTGGAGGAGGGCGCAAAAACTACCATCACCACCCAATATAGACATCCTAAGAAATACAAGGATGAAATTGAAAAAACTCTCAAAGAGATTTTGGACATGGGCCACATTGGGCCAAGCTCTAGCCCATTTGCATCTTCTATGGTATTGGTGAAAATGAAAGATGGTACTATGCGCATGTGCATTGATTATAGATCTTAAACAAAAAGACCATAAAGAACAAGTATCTTGTCCCTCGGATAGATGAGTTATTGGATGAGTTGCATGGCGCAATCTACTTCACCAAGATTGATTTGCGCTCTGGTTATCATCAAATCAAGATGAGAGAACAAGATGTGCCCAAGACAACTTTCAAATGCCACTATGGCCGCTATGAGTTCCTTGTTATGCCTTTTGGATTGACCAATGCGACAACCACTTTCCAATCATGCATGGATCATGTCTTCAACAAACAGTTGAGGAAGTTTCTACTAGTGTTCTTTGATGACTTACTGATATATAGTAAAACATGGGAGGATCATCTCAAACATGTAGATAACATCTTAAGCATCATGGAGGAACAATCCTTGTATGCTAAGGAATCAAAATGTGAATTTGGGATGACTGAAGTCCATTATTTGGGACACATTATTGGAGAAAAGGGGGTACAGGTGCACCAAGAAAAAATCCAAGCCATACTTGATTGGCCAACACCTAAAACTCTTACAGAATTGAAGGGATTTCTTGGCATTTGCAGTTATTACAGGAGGTTTGTCAAGGGGTTTTCTCAGCTTTGCGCAACATTGACAGATTTGACCAGAAAAGGCACATTTAAGTGGAGCCATGACGCACGGGTAACATTTGACAAGATGAAGAAGGTAATGAGCACTTGTCCAATCCTCTCTTTACCAGATTTCTCTCGGCCCTTCATTTTGGAGGGTGATGCATCAAGAGAGGGAATTGGAGCAATCTGTATGCAAAATAGACATCCCATTGCCTATGAGAGTCGAAAATTGAGAGGGCCTGAGCTCTTGTACACTATTTATGACAAGTAAATGTTGGCTATAAAGCATGCTCTAGCTAAGTTCAGACAGTATTTGGTTGGGGCAAAATTTGTAGTCAGGACTAATCATAACAACCTCAAGTACTTGACCAAAAAGACCTCAATGCGAAACAACAAAAATGGGTGAGCAAGATCCAAGCCTATGATCTTGACATTGAATTTGTCAAAGGGAAGAACAGTGTGATTGTTGATGATTTATCTAGGAGACCTTCAGTTTATGCCATGATAGATATTTCAGTTGACTGGAAGGTGCATTTGTTGGTGGAATATTCCAAAAGCAAGTTTGCATGCGAATTGATGGATGGACAGGTGCAAAATGACAGTTTTAGGATCATAGATGACATAATTTACTACAAGGGCCTAATTTTCATGGTTCCTAAATCAGTGTTCAAAGAGAAGGTGTTGCAAGCATGTCATGATTCACCTTTAGCAGGGCATCAAGGGTTCATCAAGACATACAGACAGGTAAGGGAAAGATTTTCTTGGAAGGGTATGAAGGAGGATGTCATGCGCCACATTAGGGAATGCACCACTTACCAAGAGAAAAAGGATGAGCACACCCATCCAACAAGCCTACTACAACCACTTCCTATTCTAGAGCATAAATGGGAGAGTATTTCCATGGATTTTATCACAGGATTGTCCAAGGCTCAGGGCAAGGATTGCATCTTTGTGGTAGTGGACCGATTAACCAAGTTTGCTCATTTTTTTCCATTTATGTGGATTACAGTGTATCACAAGTGGTCGAACTGTTCTTTAGGGAGATCTTCAGGTTGCATGGGTTACCCAAAACCATTGTGAGTTACAGGGACAACAGGTTTATGAGCACCTTTTGGCAGGAACTATTCAGAATGGTGGGTACAACATTAACTCCCAGCACTAGCTATCACCCCCAAACAGAGGGCCAAACAAAGATAGTCAACAAGTGGTTGGAGGGATACCTCAGGAATTATGTATCGGAACAACATAAGGCATGGGTTAAGTGGCTACATTTGGGTGAGTAATGCTACAACACCACTTACCACATGTCCATTGGTATGTCTCCTTTCTGAGCTTTGTACAATTACGACCCTCTCACTTTTGTGGAGATTGTTTTTGGAGATAGTAGAGTACCCATGGTACAGGATTGGATCCAAATTAGCCAGGATATACTTGGAGAGCTCAAGGATCATTTGCACAGGGCACAAAATCAGCAGAAAGTACAGGGAGACAAACACAGGATGGAGCGTACTATTGAGGTCGGGGACCTTGTTTATTTGAGACTCCAGCCATATAGGCAAGCATCCATAAAGAAGAATGGCTCGGAAAAACTCAAACCTCGGTTCTTTGGACCGTACAGGGTAAAGAGGAAAGTAGGGACAGTTGCATATGAGCTTGAGCTACCCCCAAGAAGCAAGATACACAATGTTTTTCATGTGTCTTGTTTGAAAAGGGCAATAGGACAACACATCATTGCTAATGAGGGACTACCTCCAGTTGATGAGGAATGACAATTGATCTTGATACATCGGGAGGTGTTAGAGGTGAGAGAGAAGAGATTAAGGAAGAGAAACATTAAGAAGTACTTGGTCAAATGATAGGATTTTCACATAGAGGATGCTACTTGGGAGAGTGAACATGTTCTACAAAAAGTAGGATCAGAATTGCTTGTGGAGACTGTAATGTCCCCCTCCTCTTGATAGAGGAGACTGTAATGTCCCGCTCCTCTTGATAGAGGTTTGGGGAGACTTAGTACTCTAGATGTCCCCACAAAACTATAGTCTCATGAGAAAATGGGGACTAGGAGGCACCAAAGTATTCACTTGAAGAATAATGTTATATTGTTAAAATGACTTTGGGAAAGGAGGAAATTAAGTGAAAAAGCAATATGAGGAAAAGTGAAGAAAATAATCTTAGGAGTTAATCAAACAACTTAAGTGGAAATTAGACCCAGGGGTATAAAAGAAAAAGGAGGGCGCCTCACTCCTCATTCTAGTCATTTTTACTTTTGCATCTTGAACTCTTGAGCTAAGACGTTTTGAGGTTTTTGGGAGAGCAAACCCTAGAGATCAACAAGGGAGTGAAAGATTCTCCTGTTCTTGATCCAAGCTTAGCTGAGGAGGTGAAAGATCCCTCCCTCACCACTCTACTCAGTTACAGGTTGTCCATACAATGAAGAGAAAGGAGAAGTGCGCAGTTTTGGAGGTTTCCAGTAGGAGGGCGCACCACTAGTTGAAGATGAGTTCAATCTGAAGAGAAGAGGAGAGATGTGAGGGAAATCCCACTTTGGAATGTTTGTGTAGGCCATAGCGCCCTTTCTAGCTCAATCTTGGAGGGTTTTCTCTGTCTATCATTTTATTGGGAGCTTGGCTCAATTTCTAGAGGAGGAGGGCGCACTATCATGATCTCCATCATAGTTCAGACCACAATCTAATGTACCCTTAAGGTACCTCATCACATGTTTTGCAGCAACTAGGTGAACATGTCTGGGTTCTACCAGAAACTAACTCAAGGTGTNCACAACAAAACAGATGTCTGGTCTGGTGTTTGTCAGGTACATTAGCAATCCAATGATTTGTCTATACAGCGTGGCATCAATCAATTCTGACGAAGTGTCGACCAGTGGCTTCAGCTTCGCTTCCATGGGTGTATTCATGGACTTGCACTTCAACATGTCGAATCTCTTCAGGATTTCGACTGCGTACTTCCCTTGGTTAAGGAAGATCCTCTCTGGACTTTGCCATACCTCAAGACCTAAGAAATAATGCATTAGGCCAAGGTCTTTCATCTCAAATTCTGAAGCGAGCTTCTTCTTACATTCGGTGATGAGCTTTTCTTCTCTAGTTAAGAATAAGTCATCCACATACAGCAACAATATTACCAGGTCATCGTTCATAACCTTGAAGTAGAAGTTAGAATCTGCTTTAGTCTTGGTAAAGCCCAAGCTCGTCAGAAAACTGTCTATCCTACCATACCAAGCTCTAGGAGCTTGCATCAATTCGTACAGAGCCTTCTTCAACTTGCAGACATGAATCTTCCTGTCTTCAACTTCAAATCCTTGAGGTTTCTCTCTATACACTTCTTCTTCGATGACACCATTTAGGAAAGTTGTCTTTACGTCCATCTGATGTAACTTCCACTTCATCTTAGCTGCAAGGGCTATGATCGTTCTAATCGAAGTGTATCTGGCTACAGGAGAGAATGTCTCTTCATAGTCAATGCCTTCCTTTTGAGAAAAGCCACGAGCGACAAATCTTTCTTTATACTTCTCAATACTTCCATCAACAACATGTTTTATTTGGAAGAGCCATTTGGAAGATACCACATCCTAACTCTTCTGTCTGGGAACTATTTCCCATACATCATTCTTTATTATGGATTGGTATTCTTCTGTCAGGGCATCTGCCCATTCTTTCTTCTGAATGGCTTCTTCAAAGCAAGTAGGCTCCTTTTCTAGGAGATCACACATCGAATCCATATAGCTGGAGAATGGCTTAGGTCTCTTCACCTGTCTCGTGGTTCCTTCGGGAACACCATACTTCTCTCCATCTTGAATAAGCTCTCTAGCCCAAGCTGGCTTTTTCTTATGGGAGATCGTCATCTAAGGAGGTTCTTGAAATTCTACTATGTCATGATCTTCTAGAATTTCCTCATCAGGGGAAGTTACGACTTCCCTCACTGGTTCTGCAACTCTGGGAACCTCCCTCACTGATTCTGTAGTTCTGGGAGCTACAAGTTCCTCTTCATATACTTCTTCAAGCTGGCATCTTCTTGATTTCTTGAGCGCTGCATCTTCATCAAAGGTCACATCCCTGTTGATCTCTTACAGGATATACTTGGTGTTGCATACCAAGTCTAAATATGAAAGATTGAGTCAGGCTTCAAACGAGGTTTGCTTCCCATTCTAATTTTCGGTCATCTTTGGAGCCTCCTTTCAATCAATCTTCATATGAGATACTCTGAATCTCAAGAGATAGCTTCTTCTTCATCTTCTTTGGTGCATGAGTGTATATGGTCATTGACATAGTCTGCTTCATGTCTCATGTTATCGCACAGTTTGTAGCTAGGTCAAATGGCTAGAAGGTATAGGCCAAACTGGCGTAACAAGAACCTACCCCACCCAATGTCACCACAATAGGGAGGTTCTTTCTATTCAGGGAGGTTAGCCCAGGGGAGACATCCCCAGTAACATGGGGTTTTGAAGAGGCCAAAGTATAAAGGTCAAAGTAAAAGTTCCTCCTCACAGGTTACCACCAAGATCAGATAGTCCAGCTAATCAGCCAATAATGAAGAGTAGCCCCAAATGAGAACACCTGCCTGGAACAACACAATAGGGCCCTAGAATCAAAACCCTAGGGGAAAGAGGCTCACTCCGGTGTTGCTTAAGCAAGGCCTCGTGCTCTTTCCTCCTTCCTTAGGTTAAACTTGGCAAAACAGCTAGCATAAAGGATAAGTCAAGACAAGAGAGTGAGGGGAGGGAAAGTGTTGCAATGGCAAGGCTCTATCACCAAACCCTAGAAGTAGGACGGCCATAGGTGTAGATATCCTAGGCCTGGGACGTCTCCTCCTTCTTGGCTCTTAGAAGGCATGGCTAGCACAGGGGAAGAAGTAAAAAGAGTGTAGCAATGGCTAGGCTCTTCCTTCCTTCTTCAATGGTTGAATATTTCTCTTTTAGGGGACATGAAACAAGGAGCTACTTGTGTGCTTGTCACCTAGGGTTTTAAATCAGCAAAGTTTATAAATAAATGCAAGAATATAAGCCTACAACCATTCAATTAAGAAGTTTTGCAGAAAAAACACTTACATATCATGAAGAAAGAGCATTGCAAACCCTAGTTGTAAACCTTCCTTCAAGAGAAATGCCAAAAATGCCAAGAAAATCCTTCCTTCAACAAGTGCGCCTCACTTAAAAGATGAAATACCCCAACTAGGGTGCAAAAATCAGATCTCACAAGAGAGTGAGTTGTGTTATGCCAAAATGAGGGAAAAACTCCTCAATATATACTGTATCATGACCTTTAATTAAATTTAGGTCATTAAAAATAGCCGACAAGGCTACAAACCAAAATTATATTGTTTTTACATTAAATTGTCAAATCAAAGCCCTAACTGAGAATAAGCAAGACGTCAAGCCCTACTGAGGGAGACATTAGCCCCTTTTTAGGGCAAATGCAACACCAAATGACAAAACATTGGCCCTCTTTGGGCCTCCCAACCATGCCACATGTGCCAATTGCCCTGTCCAACTGTCACACGCTCAAGGTGACGTCAATGGCTCCTAGGTGACATCCTGGTCCATCAAAGGGAAACGTTCCACTGGAAGTGGGTCAACCCCCCTAGGCTGGGCTCAGCCAAAGTGGCCCTGATGGAACGTCCTTATTCTTCTCAGGTGTAAAAGCTCAATCAAGCATTGTCCTGTCTCTGCCCCTGATGGGGTCCCAGCAACCATCTAATGGGATTTTCAGCCCCATGGAGGTCCGAACTAATCATCTCCCCATGTGTACCGGTCCACGTGGTACCTGCCCGTCGGGCAAGGTCTTGCACATCAAAAACTTCGCCCTCCATGGGCTCATTAGTCACAGGGATCATCGCAATGTTAATCACATCTCATCATTAATATTATCAGACATATGCATAAAAACCCTGATAGATCATCGAATAGCTCAAAGATATTACAAAGACCTATAATACAAGGCTGAAGAAAAAGACAAGACACCCTATTGGGCTAGTATCCATAAGGAAAGCAAAGTCTCCAAGGGGTATCATCCAAGCCATGTAGAACGAGGTGATATGGATAAGGGATGTCCAGACATACGGGTAGAGTGAGAGACAAGGATGCATGATATTACATGTGGATGCCTTTGTAGAAGGTGAGTGTACCCGTCATGGATGCAATTTTTCCCAAGCCCTTTCTTGCCTTTATATTTTCCTTTCTTTATTTGCTTTTTTCCCTTTTTTTTTATTTCAAGGACTAACTAGAGGACACTGCCTTGGCATGGTGACCAACGCTGACAATCTTACCCACAAGCACTTTCATATACATGATAAGGCTAGCTCGTGATGAGACCCCCTTTTCTTTGGCCATGCAATCAAAGGTCACTGCCCTGTCGTGGTAACCAGATAGTGGCAATGTCATGCTGTTAGGTACCCATGAACATAATAGGTTGGCTAGTGATGAGACCCCCTATCCTCTTGGTTAGGTCTTCTTTTGTTATTTTTCTCAGGATCCCTCTTGTTTCTTGCTGAGAGGCTTTTTATTGCCTTCTCGAGGATCCCTGGGCAAGGCATCTCTAGGTTTTATTTTTATGGCTTTTATCTTTTACCAGCTGCTTTTACCTTATGGGCCTTTAGCCGCTTCTTCCCACGAGATAAGGAGCAACCCCACAAACAGATCATCCTAATGCCCGGACTAGGGAAATGGGACAGATGAGCGGGAGATAAGATGAAAAAGTGATGATATGATGGGAGCGAACGATGGCTCTTCAGAAATCCCCCCAGTGGAAAACCAAAACCTATGGGTACCGGCTTGCTAGGACACCCTGTCAATCCCCTCAACAATGGTCAAGTGGGTCAATGTAAGATCCAAGCAATTGTTAGAAATAAAAGGAGTAAGATGCATATATCTAAAGGTTATAATGATCAAAAGTGACACATACCATGATACCTGGACCAATTACCTCATGGAGCAAGAGCCTTCTCCGATACAAGACCAGACCAATGGTGATGGATGTTGTTGCTGCTGACANAAAGAAGAGAAGGATGGGCCCTCCAGGGCCATGCTCAAGTCAATCCTACTCTCGGTACTCCATGTCTAGGACCTGTGGGCCTCGAGACATGATCTCCTAGTTATCCCTAGAAATCGGGGATAACATCTCATATAATATGTTGCCTTTTGCAACCTTCACTATAGCTTTCTGAAGGTTATCACCTGTGACCTGAAACAAGGTCAACAAAACAACAAGCTAGAATAATATCCTTTTGATAATAATAGATTAAGCAATAGCATGAATAATCATCACAGTAGCTCCTTTAGAGCTATCACTCGTGGCTTGTTTAAAGCAACGATCAAAAGTAAGAGATACACTACGAAATGAGGTCAACACTCTTATAGTGTTGTGATCGAACATTCCTCCATGGCAACCTGGAACTAACACAAAAGGTTTCTCCTAGAGGAGGTGTTAGTTGTATTAGGCAAATGATTACATTAAGTATTTACCTCTATATGCTCACATGCTACCAAGTATAATACTCTACAAAGACTGCTATCTCAACTATAGTGGTTACTTGTAAAGGGGTAGTCATCAATTTGTCATGTGTACCTTTGAATCTTATCAACTTGATTAATCAAACCTGGAGCCTTGTCCTCGAGAATGAGTGTGCTTGCTTTTCTTCCAAGTCTCCTTCACTCAATATGACAAGTGCTTTCTTCAACCTGTCTTTTGTACTAAGACAATATGCTATCTTGACAGAAAGTTGGGTTAGAGGATAAACTCTATGATCTCAACTCTTAATCCATCTAATACCTTGACTCAGATTTTGACCAAAGGTTAGAATGATGGTCATAGCTACAACATGCAACACTGATCAAAATAATGTCCTAACAAATAGATGCATATCAGAATAATCACACCTGGGTTGCATCATTCCTCTGAATGTGTTGGATCTTGAGATCCTTCTGGATCTATGGCAAGAGATCCTTTCTCCTGGAAATACCCTTTAAAGCTTGACCGTTTAAACATGTGTGAGTACATACCTCTGACGACATTTGCAGGTAGAGGCACGATCTGGTAGCAGCGGTAATGATCACCAACTCTTAAGAACTTCAAGGGTGACTGCAACTACAATTGATACTACAACTGCAATTGATACTGCAACTGGTTTTGAGACTGCAACTGCAACTGCAACTTAGGGTTTTATGAGGAAACCCTAATTTTTCAAACTTCAAATTTTGAAATTCTAATCCAGGGGATAGATGCGCTGAGCTAAGGCGAGTAAGCTGGTGCTCTCGCTTTCTCTTCTGAAAGATGCTCTCTTTAGCTTAGCTCTGATACCATGTTAAGGTTTAATTTATTATTAGAGTTCTTTGCATTTCACTAGATAACAATAGCATAAGATAGGATCACTAAGAAATACACAATCACAAGAAACACATCATTTATCCTAGGAAACCCTCATGGGGGAGAAAACCCAGCAAAACTTCCTTANAACTCAAACAAATACAGAAAGTCCTCTCCCAAGAATGCGCCTCTCTCTCTCTCTCTCTTCTCCAACTGCAGCTCCGAAAGTTGTCTCTCAATAAACAAGTGAGTGTGTCTAAGTGATGCGCTTGTTAGAATATAAGTGGATGTAATTTTTTTACCATTGACAATACCCTTGTCACCCAACCATAGACCGAAGCCACCCTCTAAGCATCTTAACCTTGACAGAAAATCACTCCGGAAGCAAACCCTAGGCTAGATAGCCAAACAAAGGGTAGCGCACCTTTCCCCAAGGATAGTGCACCAACAAGAGATGATCAGATAGTCCAAACCCTAGCCAAGAGATAGTCCAAGCGTAACTGCTAGTTGCAGCAGCTGCAACGGCAGCTCTCCTCCAAACCTGTGCAGAAACTGGGCACTGCAATGCGCACAAGTTGTTGCTCTGCAATTCTGAGACTGCCTACCAGAATGAGAATTGGCCTCCTGTATTTATACTAATTCTAGCTAACTACCTAGGCCGACTTCTCATTCTGGGTATCTGTCTATTCAGTATATATTATTATTTTTGGCCGATTTCTTCTCTTGGAGGCTAATAANTCCAAACCCTAGCCAAGAGATAGTCCAAGCGTAACTGCTAGTTGCAGCAGCTGCAACGGCAGCTCTCCTCCAAACCTGTGCAGAAACTGGGCACTGCAATGCGCACAAGTTGTTGCTCTGCAATTCTGAGACTGCCTACCAAAATGAGAATTGGCCTCCTGTATTTATACTAATTCTAGCTAACTACCTAGGCCGACTTCTCATTCTGGGTATCTGTCTATTCAGTATATATTATTATTTTTGGCCGATTTCTTCTCTTGGAGGCTAATAACCTAATATAAATTATTTTCTTGAGTCGACAAGTCTTCTAGGATTATTAGCCAACTCATTAGGGTTTCTTCTTGCTTCTCGGAGTATTCTATCCTCGTCAGGTTTACACGTGGAGGTAAAAACCTCCCGCAGCTACCATAATATCAACACTCCCTCCTAGCTAGGGAGGTATTACAGGTAATGGTCTTGAGTACAAAACATACTATTCACCCGGTCGAATCAACATAGTTATATAGACTAGATCATGACTAGATCATGAGCACCATCATCATCATCATCAGCTGCATCATCTCTCGAAACCATACTTTATTTGAGTAATGAGATATGATGCTCACTCCACAGAGTGATACAAGAGCCATTCTTCTAATCTAGAAGAGTAAATGTTCTGAACCATTTTTTTCTGGAAAATCTTTGTTCATCATTCATCTGGCTAATAATTATTTCCAATAAATTGTTGATACTCTTCAAGGCAATCAGAACAAAATAGAGCACAACTGTGTCTATCCATAGTAGTACATAACTACAACCTAGTGGTACACTACCACACCAAGTAACACACTAGTACTTGATCAACAACGTATAATCACGAACAGTGGAACAAATCCACCACAGTAGTATACATCTACTGTCATACAGTCTTCATAACAATCATCTGATACCAACCTGCAAAGAACAATGTTATGATATAAACTGAATAATCTGGGCCAATCTTTCACTCACATCTGTGAGATCTGAAAGAATATCTGCCCTTAGAGTAGAACAATGAGATATCTGGACTATTCTTCTCAAGCAAGGAAGAATAACTATCCTGTATTCTGAACCTAGACCATTCCCCACCCTGGGCCATTCTTCCTACACTAATCAAAGTGAACCCTAGAGAGAATGTATAAACCCGAAGGAATGCCTGTCCCTGATTGCTGAGCCTGGACCATTCCCCGCCCTGGGCCATTCCTCCTACACTAATCAAAGTGCACCCTAGAGAGAATGTATAGACCCTAAGGAATGATTGTCCGGGCCATTTCCTTTGTTAACCACAAGAGGAAAAGATTGCCCTGTATCAACCTCCAAAACGAACCATTCCTCATGTTAACCACAATGAGAAATCGTTGTCCGACGAGGCGAGCTAGTCTTCTTGAGTAACCCTCAAGAAGAGAGACTGTCGTAGACCACTCCCCATGTTAACCACAATGGGAAGTCGTCTATGATACATCAGCAATCTGGACCATTTCCTATGTTAACCACAATGGGAAATCACTGTCCGTCAAAAATCTCAATCCACTTTCCGAACAGGAAAGAATCTGTCCAAGTTGGACTATTTTTCAATCTTGAAAATGAATGTCCTCAATAATATTTTCAGTGCTCCCTCACAACCTGGGAGTCATCTCTTCCTTTTTCAATAAGGAAGTCGTCTCCACAAGCTCCAGCTTGAGTACACAAACTCTTTCATCTTGGATAGAAGCTTTACCAAANCATCTCTTCCTTTTTCAATAAGGAAGTCGTCTCCACGAGCTCCAGCTTGAGTACACAAACTCTTTCATCTTGGATAGAAGCTTTACCAAAATGTCTGCTTATCTGCTCATCTGTGGAGACATGTATTGGAGAACTACTTTTTCCTTTCTGGCCTTCATAACGGATAATGTAATGCTTGATTTCAAATGTACTTTTAGTCTGGAACACTGATTTTCTGTGAAGGCTTCATGTACAATAGAGTATATAATTGTTGGAAAACTGGAACATATCCATGTGGCACTTCTTTTGTCATCATGAGATCTGATCTACAGAGTAATCATCTTGATACAATATCTCTGTTATAGAGAATCTTCACCACACTTATGTTGTGCATTGGAGGTTCTTCACCAAGTTATCTTCTTCCATCTGTATACAAGGGTCTCTTTCTGGTATGCCTCAAGGTCTTGAGGTTTCTCTTCATATGCTCTTTGTTCAATTGCTCTGGAGAACAGTCTTTGCATTTATCTGATGTAGAATTCCAACTCATGGATGTTGCAGATGATATAATGACTCATGTAGAGATATGTCTAGTTTACTGGAACAACTAATCATCATAGTCTTCTCCCTCCATCTAGTTCTAGATCTCGCAATGCTTTCATTCATAAGTCTTCCATACACTGTTCTTCATCACGACTTTCGATTCCTCTGCTTGATTGCTTTTAGTGAGTTCATATCAAGCTGGTAATCTTTTGATTCTCGATACAATGACTGGTTGTTATGGCTTCTCTTTCTTTCTTGGAATCCTAATTTTCCTCCTCATGTTTTTCTTTAGATTTTGGGTCCATGGAGTTTCTTATAGATTCCATGCCTCTTTTATCATAGGATCACGAATCTAGATGGACAACCAGGGATACTTTAAGGCTTCTCTTCGAAGAAGACTTCTTCTGAGATTGAACTCAACATGTACTGTCTTTCATGGTTACTACCATGGATATATACTTCATCATCTTCAATGGATCATAGGATTAACTCCCTCCTAATCCTTGCTTCATGTAAGAGTGCATATAATCGGCTCCCTTTGTCTAATAGAGTCCACGCTTCCGTCTGCATCTTCATTGTCTTCTGCAATATATAATTGACTTTCTCTGTCTAGCCGAGTCCATGCTTCCGTCTTGTTGTCTTCTACAAAACGTCATAAGTCTTTCTCCAATTTCCTCTCGATTGCTGACTTCTTTCTGTCTTTGCTTCTTCTAGGTCTCTTCATGATTGATTCATCTTATCTTACAATAGCTTCCACATGATTTGTTTGATGTATTTCATTCTTTCATGTATTATCTAATGATATCAATCCTTATCTTTTTGTTCTTCCATCAATATAGTTCTTCTTGGAACACATTATCTTCCAGGAGATAGATATACAAGATATGTACAGAGATGATGCAAACAAGATATGTACAAGAACTAAGAAGAGTATTGTTACCTTCAAAAGAAGAAGTCTCTTTTGTCCTGCTTAGTCTTCTTTGTAGGTTCTTTTTCTTCAGCAATTGATGCTTCGTGTTTCTCCTTCCTTTTCTTTAGCTCGGGACAATGATTCTTGTAGTGGCCATACTTTCGATAGTTGAAGCATTGTACTTCTGAAATGTCTTTCTCTTGATTTGACTTCCACCTTGAACCAAACTTCCTTTTGTTCCTGAAATTCTTGAATCTTGCTGTGAAGGCTTGATCATCGTACTTCTTTTGGGGTTTCTCTTTTTCACTGATCCTTGATTCTTCTTGAGCACAGCAAGTCCAAAGTTCTTCAAATGTCAGATACTCCTTCCTTGTGTTCATGCTTGCGACAAATGCATCCCACATCTTGGGAAGACCATTGAGTACTATGTTTACCAATTCCTTCTCTGAAGTGATCTCTTCAATAGCTTGTAGTTGATCTCTTAACTGGGAGATCCTCACAAAGTATGATGTTATGTTGTCATCATCATTCATCTTCATGTCACAAAGCTCATTCTTCAGACTCATAACTTGTCCAATGTTTCTGACTGAGAAGAGGTTTGTTAGGGCATCGTACATCTTCTTCGATGAGTCAAGATGGGAGATGTAGGGTATCAAATGGTCTTTTATAGATTCCACTATGATACTCATAGCATTGATGTCACCGTCTTTGAACTTCTCCATAGCTGCAATGTTTTGCGGTTCCTTCTCTTTTCCTTCTTCAAACTCTGGTTTCACGATCTTTCCTTTCACGATATCCAACACTTTATTCTTGGCAAGGATGAGGTCAATCCTTGTCTTCCACGCTCTAAAGTTGGAGGCTCCATCTAACTTGTTCTCTGACTTCTTAGAATAAGTCATGGCTTCTTTGACTTGGTCAAACCCTAGATTTGACCACAAACTCAAACTTGACGTCTTGGCTTGCTGGGAGTACCAGGAGATGCGCTAGGCTAGGGTGCACTGATCTGTCTGAAGATTAGATCAATCTCTTCACTTAAGGTGTCTCAACGAGAGGATTAGGGTTTCTGCAACTGCACCTGCTAGTAACCCTAGCGACAGTGCTTTGGTGACTGCTCCTGCTACAAAACCCTAGGGGCAGTTCTTTAACGAACTTAATATCCTTCTGGCTATGTTTCCTTCCAGCGGTTAGACTGAATGAAGGAAGTGTGGGCCCATAACCTGTTAGAATATAAGTGGATGTGCTCGTTTTACCATTGACAATACCCTTGTCACCCAACCATAGGCCGAAGCCACCCTTCGAGCACCTTAACCTTGACAGAGAATCACTCCGGAAGCAAACCCTAGGCTAGATAGCCAAACAAAGGGTAGCGCACCAACAAGCGTTGATCAGATAGTCCAAACCCTAGCCAAGAGATAGTGAAACGACAACTCTCCTCCAAACTTGCGCAGAAACTGGGCACTGCAGTGCCCTCAAGTTGTTTCTCTACAATTCTGAGACTGCCTGCCAGAATGAGAACTAGCCTCCTGTATTTATACTAATTCTGGCTAACTGCCTGGGTCGACTTCTCATTTTGGGTATCTGTCTGTTCAGTATATATTATTATTTTTGGTTGATTTCTTCTCTTGGAGACTAATAATCTAATATAAATTATCTTCTTGAACCGACAAGTCTTCTAGGGTTATTAGCCAACTCATTAGGGTTTCTTCTTGCTTGTCGGAGTATTCTATCCTCGTCAGGTTTACACGTGGAGGTAAATACCTCCCGCAGCTACCATAATATCAACAGCGCTAGCCTCCTTATTTATACAATTCTAGCACGTGTGAAAGTGTCTCTTCATTGGCAGGGCTGACTTCTTCTTCTGGGTGGTTATAACCACCTTTAATATATTTTGGGGCCTCTTTAATATATTCTGGGGCCGACTTCTTATTCTACCTATTACAATTATACTTTAACCAATCCGCAAAAGGGGATTTGGTCTTTTACAATAGCCGACATGATCAATGCGCAATAGGGGATTGATCTAATGAATAATACCACAATAATAATTAGAAAACACTTTGCAGTTACATTATTTCAACAAAATAAGTGTTTGAGTAGAATATATGATGCATGCGAAATAAAGGAACCACACAACTCAATAGCATGTAGTATAGAAAATAGCAAGAAATATAATGTGCATGTAGGAAATATAAGAACTATTCATTAGCTAGATCTCATAAGAGTTGATCGTCAATGGGATACAATGCAAAACAACAAGAAATACTCATATACATAAGATAGGGAAGAATTGACAACATGCATGCACAGATATGTGGGATGCAATCTCGGATACTCACGACAACTGCTACAAATGTCTGGAAAGTTCGCCATGTTGGCAATACTCATTTGATTTGCCTAGAAGTTGTCCCAAAATATGTGCCCTGACCTCACAGCTCCTCCTGGTGACTGTCAGACTGAAGATCATCCGTCTACTGATCAAACTAGACACTGAATGGGACCCCCTGGGGTTTGCGCCCTTCTCCTAGACAACTGGTGCACCCTAGTGATTCCGCCATCAGAATCTAGCAATGTATGGCTCAAACTAAGCAGCCTGATATTCCGTGTACTAGGTTGGGAGGGTTTCTTCGAATCTGTCCCAGTGAGCTCTCTGGAACCCTTACTGTACTTCCCCAAGTGTTGGGCACTTCTTGGCTTCCTATTGCGCACTAGGATATTCCTCTGTCAGAAACTAATGAGTGATAGCTCAAAAGAAGCGCCCTGCCTCCCTCTCAACTAGGTCGGAAGGAAATGGCGAGATCTGTCTTCGTCTCATCCAGCTACACAAAATTGTCTCTAACCCTCATTGGCTGCAATGCGCAATCTCTGAACTGGGTACACTGAATACGGATATGGCACGATGAAATACCTGGATAGTATCTTCGATAAGCTAGGGTGTGTCTTCCAACACTGAAACCGATCTGGGTGGTGGATTCCTCCAGATATCCACAAAACATCTAAGAGGTCGACTTCCTCCTTTGCAACCTGTTCTCAACTCAAAATCATAACATAATGAGGAATTAGGTCGAATTCCTCTTCTTATACCTCTCCCAATCTAATTTGTCGTTGACATCACTTAAGCTAGGCACCTTTCCTCCTAAGTCGAATGTGATTAATTAATTAAGTCCCCCCTTAACACCTTTTTCTTCTATTTCTCCATTGACTTTGGCATAAGTGATTTTTCCTATGCTTTTTGGCTTAATTCATCGTTTAGCCATTTATTCACCCTCATTTATCCCTTTGTTCCCTGTTTGTGCCTGACTATAGTCTACGAGAACAGATAGATTACTAAGTCACTCCCTGTTCAGGCTATTCTTGGGAACAGGACATCACACGATTAACCCAATAGATCGCTTGCTCAACCCTCTCATACCTAAACTTGGCAAATTGCATAGGGTCTTTGAGCACTTGTTTATTTTGATGAGGTGGTTTGGATGTACATGCTTAGATGGCTCTTTTATTGACTTGATGTACTTATCATGATGCATTTGACTTGAGATCCTTGGAGGGCGTATTCATTTTCTTTGCAGGACCTAGTTGGTGGACATATTTGGAAGAACAAGCCTAGCTTGGGCTTCCTTGGGGTTTGAAGACCGCAGGTTGGATACCATAGCCCATGCACCGGACGAGGATGTTAGCCTTTGGAGGCCCAAGGAGACACCATGGAGGACCTAACCCAATCCTTTTCTAGCCCAACGATTTGCTCTTGAGGACAATACATCACATTTGAGGAGCTTACATCACCCTAGGGCTTGGGGTCACCCTAGGGCTTGGGTTGTGGTGGTGGTGTTCTTGTTGATTGACACTTGGCACGTTTTGATGGGAGAAGGCTCGACTTGAACGAGGAAGACCTAGTGCATGAGAAGTAGGCACTAGAAGTCCCAACGACCTCCATCCTCAACTCCAACGACTTGAAAAAAGTGTCAAAACATCACCCTAGAAGAGGGATGACATCACATTAGGGTTTCTTATGTGCATTTTTAAAGTTAAATTTGAATTTTGTAATGTAAAGGGGCAAAGTAAGGGTTGTTGACCCCTTACTTTGTGATTTACCCTAAAATTAAGTGGACAAACACTTAGTAAGATTTGTATAAATAGAGATCACTTCTATTTCATTTTTATCATAACTCTCCCATCTTGGAGAGGATTCTTGGCTGAAATTTGCGCCCTACTTGGGAAATTTTTTCTAACTCTCTTGCTACAATCTCTTGTTATGGTTTGCTTTGGCTATTGAATGAAGAAGTGAGGCGTTATCTTTCTTGGAGGCTATTTCTTGCTTTTATGGTGGATTTTCTTGGTTAAAAGGAGTTTATCTTGTTAATGCTTGGACTAGGTAAGGAATCTTTCATGTTATTGCTTCTTTTCTTGGTCACAAGGTTAATTTGCTAAGCTTTTGGGGAGTATAAGGGCATAAAACCCCACTAAGCCAATCATAATTGTCTTGAAATAATTTTTTGCACAAAGGAATACTAGGAGAAGTAAAAGGGTTTACACCCTCCTAGGTTTTTTTTTAGCTAGTCTTGCTTGCTTTGGGGAGTAGCACAACTAGCTCTTTCATTTTTAAGACTTCATAACCCAATAGTTAAAGGCACTAATCTCTTATATTGGAGAAATAAAATCATTGCATTGGGATACGTAGAATTACGAGATATTGAAATTGTTTAACTTGGAATCTTTTATGCATGCTAAAAGCTTGTCTAGGCCACTAGGGCATCTTGTTTCTCCAAGGACTTATTGCTTCTGTAATAAATTTAAGCTACAGCTATTAGGGCTGCAGCAAAACACTTCATACTTTCTAAATTTGCTCATGTTCTAACCGTCAAATTTTGCTAGAAAGCTGCCAAGTTAATCTACTAGATAATGTGCTTCTTTTGGGTGGTTTACTTGCAAGTTTTGATTGTTGGAATTTTCTGTAGCAACACTTGTTTGCGACAGCCATAAGCCTGCAGAAATATCTCTTCAATACTTACATCAAACAGCCTTTAAATGTTACTAAAGTCTGAAATATCCCTGATACCGCTGATCAAGATATTTGCTACTGATCTATTATTCTATCTTGCAGATCTGATACACTAGAGGTTTCTGGATGCGTTTAACTTGAATGTTTGAGATCTTGATGGTTATTGCAGGTGCATGTGGGTTATTGCATGTGCATGTTGGTTATTGCATGTGCATGTTGCATATTTATGATTTAAACAACATATAAAGGATGCATGCAGAAGTAAAGAACATCAATTGCCCAATATCATGTATTATACAGTTCAAGCAAGGAAATAAATAGCCTACTGGAAATATAGAATATAAACGTCAGCCAAATCTCATGGATCAGCACTGGAATACAATCAAATAACATCAAAGTACCCGTGATCAGAAGATCATAGCAAATCTAATGCATGCATGGATAGATCGGCGAAAATATGCAATTCCATAGAAATACGGTAACCACTGCCAGCTGGAAAACTTGTCCGGGAGTTCAAACCATCGGAATATGCTGGAAACTGCTCCAAAAGAAACGCCCTGGCCTCTAGACTGAAATGGGTGAGTGTCGGATCTCGAATCTTGTCTCTGAGGCACTGGATCTAGACCCCTGGGGGGGTTTGCGCACCTCCTGGAGCACTGGATGCGCCCCAAAGGATTCCACCAACGGAATCTGCTGCTATATGGCTCAAAACGATCATCTCGCCAAGTAAGGAAATGGGTCGGAAGGATTTGTTTGGATCTGCTCTAAAACTCTACATGCAACACCAAATGTCTGTCCGGAAGCGCTGCGCCCTAAATGGMTGAATGAGTCGATCTGCAAGATTCCACCGTCATAATCTGATGATAGATGGCTCAATAGAAGCACCCTGGCTGGATCTCAAATGGGTTGGAAGGAAACTGCAATCTGGATACGGATCTCGTGCAGCTCTCCAAACCCTCAAACTAACTTGCGCCCTCACTGGCTAAGTTGCGCACTCTGCAATGGATACTCCTGAAAAGTACGGTGAAATACCTGGATGGTATCTCCGATGGGCTAGGGTGTGTCTCTCAACAACAAAACCAATCAATGGTGGTGGTTTCCTCCAGAAATCCACAAAACAGTAAGGTCGGCTCTCCTCCTCCTCTGGGAACTCTCAACATCAAATCATAACAATGCATAATGAATTAGGTTGCTTTACCCTTCCTTTATAGCTTCCTGAAACCCTAATTCGTTGTTGACGGTTGACCTTTTCCCTCCAAGTGACTTTTAATTTATTTTATTATTCCTCGATTATATCACTTAATTAATTAATTAATTAACCATTTTGCATGTAAAAAGTGATTTATCCATCCTGATGGCTTCTCTGACCACTGAAAGTCACTTCTCATCATCTTATCCTGTAATGCTCTTCCTCTCGATTCCGATGAGCTATTACACTAAGATGTTTCTCCAAGTAATATGCCCATTATGACCTTCTTAGTGAATTTAATTAAGATATGACCCATAATAACTCAAAATTATGGAAATCGTCGGAATGCAATGGAACCAAAGCCCAACTGTGCGGAATGGATCCTGATGATGAACGATACAAGTCGGGCCCAAATAAACCCCTCAATATCTCCCGAACTCTCTGTCACCCCTATCTGCCTACTCGGGTAGGCATAACACTTTGAAATGTTGTAATGTTATAATGTCCCAAAATCGGGACATTACAATCCTCCCTGCCAGAATATTGCTTGTCCTCAAGCAATAACTAAATCCAACTACATATGATACCGAGGTCCCATATCCACCTGTGTGACACAAGGTAGACTCCCCTCAAGATGTGGTCTCTCCAAGTGCTCACCACACATGACACCCACATGCTCTTGCTAAGTAGAATGATCAATGGCCAAAGAATCTCAATCAACTCCCCGAGCAACCACTCTACTCGAAACTCAACTCCATCAAACGTTGAACTACCAAGCACTCCAATCTCTGGGTCCCATATCAGAATGTGAACTGCAATGCCCTGTGGAGTATAGTTCTGTAACATATCAACACCACGAGTCTCCTGCAAATAACACATGGCCTCAACCCAAAATGGGTCTATCCTATCAGACCATACCAAACTCAACACAGCCCCCACCAACTGAACATGTTGCTGCCATAGTGAGGTACTACAAGACCTCAACGAATCACCAGGCAATGACGCGCTCTCCCCAATACTGAAGCTCAATGGGAAAGCAAAGTGACTTCCCACTGCAAATGTCCGCTCGTCTCCATCAGTCAATGAAATGCCCAGCCCCGTAATCCCAGGGTCCCATGCTAGTCTCTGACAGGGACCATCATGTTGATGTTGCTCTGCTCTGATCATGATTGTCTGCTCAAAGTATCCATACTGGACCCTCCACTCCTAGATCCTCGTAAGATGAAACAAACTTTTGACCCCATGGACTCCCGGATCCCATGCCAAATTTGGAAGTTCATCACTTCCAATCCCCATTAACTGCTGTAGTGCCCTACTGGTAACTGTTGAAAGCCCTCCACCCTCATCCCAATGAGAGTCTGAATATGTAGCAACCTCCGAGATATCCTCTGTCCCATGGCCTAGGATACTCTCCATCACGCCTAGGGCCTCAATTGTTTGTCCCTGATGACCCACCCCTATCCTGTTGTATGCAATCAAGACACTCCTATCAGGTGGTCTCAGCCTACCAACTCTCCATGTCCCCTGCCACTATCTAGCTCCCCTTGCGCTGTTGTCAATGATAAAAGTATCGGGAAAGGCTACCATAAATATCTGCAGCCAAATGTAGGACTGGAAAGTATCATATGCTTTGGTCAATCCCAAGGACTTGACCAAAAGCTCGTCCACCAGCACCCATGGTAAATAATCGCTTGTACTCATCATTGAATACCAACCATCGGGTACAACAATAGGTACCTCCACAAACTGAGGATCAATCATTCTCCATCCATCATCACTCACGTAGCTGCTGCTACAATGAAGGTGATCTCCCAGATCTGTATACTGTTGCAAGGGAGAGGAATCTCCAGGCTCTACTAAGTACATCTCCTCCCTGTAATTTAGTGCGTCCCCATGAATCCCACTGTACACCTTTGTATGTCTCTGTGAACTACCACTCATCACTATATGTCGTCTCGGCCATCTGGTTGAGCTTGTAGTACATGTCTAGCTTTTGTACCCCAGCTCTGTCAGTGCATTTGGACGATCCATCAAAAGAAGGTATGGTGAGTTTACCAACTTTCCGGATGAAATCTATGTTATGCCCCTGTTGTTGTTGTCCTCCTCTCTGAGGTTCTCTGGGATGGTTCATGCCCCTAAGTCCACAATACTCGACCAGTGTCATGTCATGATGGAAGTCGCGGCCCAACGCTGCATACTCCCTCTTATACTCTGCAATGTCTTCCGCCTAAGTGGGCAACCTCTGTGCTAACGGTTGTTGTGTTGCTGTTAGTGGTGCCCTCTGAAAACTAGGGAGCCATGGTCTGGGAATCCTACTTGAAGATGTGTATGTGCGAGTAGGTATCTGGGGTCTACTGCTTGCCCCCGAGTTCCCCTGTGTTGGATGTGGGGCTTGTGTGCCCGGAATGTCCACCACAGCCAATCTCTTAGCCACCTGAGACAAGGACTGAGACATAGTCCGCTGACTAGCTAACATATCACTGATAACCTGCATGAAAGTTGCCTCTGGTTCCATGGGGGCCTTACCAGTGCCCTCTGGCCTCTCATATTTGTCTCCCCACATCCTCTTTGCCTTTTGGGTCACTCGTTGAACTCATCGACTTTAGTCACAAGCTGGCAGGACTAAAGCTCTGATACCACTGAAATATCCTTGATCTTGCTGATCAAGATATTTGCTACTGATCTATTATTCTGTCTTGCAGATCTGATACACTAGGGGTTTCTGGATGCGTTTCAGTTGTATGTTTGAGATCTTGAAGGTTATTGCAGGTGCATGTGGGTTATTGCATGCGCATGTTGGTTATTGCATGTACATGTTGCATATTTATGGTTTAAACAACATATAAAGGATGCATGCAGAAGTAAAGAACATCAACTGCCCAATATCATGTATTATACGATTCAAGCAAGGAAAAACAATAGCCTACTGGAAATATAGAATATAAATGTCAATTAGATCTCATGGATCAGCGCCGGAATACAATCAAATAACATAAAAATACCCGTGATCAGAAGATGATAGCAGATCTGATGCATGCACGGATAGATCGGCGAAAATATGCGATCCCAGAGAAAGGGTCATGAAAAATACGGCCAAGATCGGCCAAGTCCATCTCTGAGAAAAACACTCAATCCTATCCAAGCAAGGGTCATGAAAAATACAAGGTTCAGAAAACCGACTCAAAGGGCCTGTAAACTGGTTACCTAGGACATCCTCACGCTCTAGAGTCAAGGAAAGAATTGACAAAGGTTTAGTAGACGACTGGCAAATTATCAAGGGAAAGTTGAAAAACTTATTGGAGCTAGCATTACCCAACCAACCCTTGGAGTCTAGGCTTTGCCCAGGAGGAAACTCAACATGAAAAAGGTATTTTCCAACTACACCTTTAATGGAAAAGCATGGCAAAGTAACAACAGGTGGTTGGGGTGAACAGTCATGAGAAACCTTCTTTGGGCAAACAATGTCCTTACTTGTATTAAAATCTGAGCTCAGCGGTGGTTGGCAATCATCTTCATGAAAAGAATCCAAATGCTTAGAAGAAAATTCATCAAAGTCCTCAAGGTATGACAGAAAATCATAAGGTGGTCATCCTTGGTCCTTTGGATGGTAAAAACCTCATCTCCTTGTTGCCACTGGTCAAAAGTAATCTGTTGTGGTAATTGCAAGGGTAACGTCTGAAGATGACTCCTTATGTCATATATGGGATCTGTATCATAACCAACTATATCCCACCTACGTCTCGCAACATGTATGAACTCATCAATGTTATCAATAATGTCACTATCTGTGTCATAACATGCAGGGTTTGAAAAATCTTTAAATTCATTCTCCTCTTCATCATAAAGTAAAGCATCATCAAAAACTAGGGTAGGAGGGTAACTTACTGTTTCTTCCTGTGCAGGGGCTTCGATGGCTTCGGTGTTTTCAGCGTGCATTATTGCTTCATCATCATGAATTGCTTCTTTGTCTTTGATTGCACAGTAAGGAACATCCACTTCGTTAAAGGCTTCCATTTCTTCCTCACTCTCTGAATCATGGAACAAGGTGTCGTTGGAGTCCCTAGAAGAGAAACAACTAACCTCATCTTCTTTTTGTTGTGCAGGAGAAAAGGGCTTTTGGATTGCCTCATCAGAGGGAGGGGCACATATTGATACTTCATCATCTTGCTTAGGTTCCTGCTCCTCAATCACGTCCTCATCCTGTTGGTTGAAAACTTGTTCCCTTCTCTCTTGTGGATTTTCGACAAAGTTTCCAAGGGAAACTAGTTTTATCAAGCTGAGAGTGTCCATGGTATCGGTCCTGGTCATGAAAAGACTCTTTTCAATTTGAATGGCCATGTCATGAGCTTCTGCAAAAGTTTTTGGCTTTTTCTTATTTAGAAGGAAGCTCAAATGTGCCTGAAGTCCATTAGTATAGAGGTAGACGAGGTATTTGTCTTCAGGACGATGGCCTCGAGGAATCTAGTAAAGCAACTTCTGGAATCTAGCACAGAAAGCTCTGACAATCTCAGACTCTGTTTGTTTTATGCCTTAAGCTCTTTTAGCAATGATTGTATATCTTCTATTTTCATGGTCCACTTTGCAAGGAAAACCTTTTCAAAAAGGTCCATAGCAGTGATGCTGGCAGCTGGAAGGTTATCATACCATCTTCTGGCCTCTCCATGCAGGGAGGCAGAGAAGAGTTTCATCACCAAGTCTTCAGCCTCGTCGCTGATAGGGAAGTATTGAAAGAAATCCCAAAATCTTCTCATGTGAGACTCGGGACATTCTCCATTGATGCCAGCAAATCGAGGGAGGAAATCCTTATAGAGAGGAGGCATTTTTCTGGGATATCCCGGGATTTTACTCATATCCAAAGGTCTGTAGTTTCCTAGGTCCCATTGTGAAGTCATTGTTGGCTTCGTCATCAGTGGAGTCGCAAGATAGTTTTCTTGAAACTATCAAATAACAGGGGGTAAAAGCATGTAGTGGAGTCACCAGGTAAGCTTGTCAGAAAAGATTTCTGAGGCAAGGCTTACCAAAGGTTTGTCGTTGAGGAAGATTGACTCAATGTTCCCCGGCAACGGCGCCAAAATGTTATCGCTCAGTTTGTAGTCAAGGTCAAAGTAGCTTGAAGGCAAGATTCAAACTGGCGTAACAAGAGCATCCCCACCCACTGTCACCTCGATGGGGAGCTCTTTCTATTTAGGGTGGCTAATCCCAAGGGAGACGTCCCTAAGTAATCTGGGGTGTTGAAAGGAAAAGGGTCAGGGGATTAAGGCTCAAAGGTCAAAGTAGGTTTTCCTTTCACAGATTACCGCCAAGAGAGATAGTCAAAATGAAGGTATTCCACAGAATGGGCACCTGTTTGCGAGACAAGGCAAATAAAACTAAAATGTGCAACAGTGGTTAGTACTTCATAAACTAATGACTATCTTTATTATATATGAGCACATATAGCAGTAATTATTGATGAAGTCAATGATTGCAAAAAATGACAACAGTTTATAATATTACTTCTCAATAACACTAGAAAATATATAGCATTCAATGTATAAAATTAATCCTTGAATTATCACAACGCATTAAATATCATCATATGCTCACATATAAAGGCTGCTACGTCACTATACTTGCTAGAGGGTGACGTCAGCTTTCTTCTAGGTTAGTTTGATAGGCAAATGAGGTGGACGTTTTGCAAAATAAGCCAATGAAAATAATCAACACTTCAATGTCTATGTTAGATGACAAAGCCACAACGTTTTATATCAAACAAGAGTTAAAAGAGGCATGACGTCATCACAGATTTAGGGTTAGTAGGACGTTAGGGTTAGTTAGGGTTTGATATTTAAGAAGTTTAAAAGGTTTGTTTTGACACAAGAGGCTCAACGTTGGAGTTCTAGACTAGTGCCTTAGGGTAAATGGAGTCAAGGAGCAAGGCTAAAGTCTCGGGAGAATCTAAATCCAAGGACAAGAGGGTCAGGCTTTCTAGTGCTGCAATGGCAGGGCCACAAAGTCAAAACCCTAAGGGGAGGAGGCTCATTCCGGTGTTGCTTAAGCAAGGCCTCATGCTCCTCCCTCTTTCCTTAAAAATCCTTGGCAAAAACGGCTAGCTTTAGAACATAAATCTAGGGCTGAAAAGTGTTGTAAAGGCAAGGCCTTCCAAACCCTAAAGGTCAAAACCCTAGGTGTAAACTCAATTAGGCCTAGGACGTCTTCCTTCTTCAATTTATGTTTCAAAACTAACTCAGAAAAAGGGGAACTAGTGTAGCAACGGCTAGGCTATATTCTCCTTAATCAATGGCTAAACAAATCTTCTATCATGGGGACATGAAGCAAGGACCTACTTGTGTGCTTGCTCCCTAGGGTTTCAATGATTAAGCAAAATAATAACAAAGTAACCATAAAAGTAAGAGATTTAACCTCCAACCATTCAATTAAGAAGTTTTGCATGAGAAATACACTTACAAATCAATGAAGAGCTTATCATACCCTAGTTGTAAACCTTCCAATGATAGAAAACACCATAAATATGCCAAGAATGATTCTCCTCAAGAGTAGCGCCTCAACTCCAAGAGCCTATACCAAGACAAAAGACTAAAAATGATCCTCTCACAAGAGAGTGAGTTGTGTTATGTCCAAAATGAGGCTCAACGTCCTCTATTTATACCAATATTATGACCTTTAATTACAAAAATAGGTCATTAAAACAGCCGACAAGGCTGACTAACAATAATTACATTATTTGTCACATTAAATACTAAAATGTCAAAATTATGAGCTAAAAGGGAGACGTCGGGCCCCTCTGAGGGAGACGTTGGCCCTTTTTGGGCAAGATCAGCATCCAAAAGGCAAAACATTGGCCCTTCTAGGGCTCCTGCAAGATGCCACATGTGCCAAATGATCCCAGCACACTGCCACATCCTCCAGAAAACATCCAGCCTACCCTGGGTGGCGTCTCGTCCATCAAAAGCCATCATCTCATCTGCAGTGGGTGATCCCCCTAGGTCGGGCTCTGCCAAAGCATCCTGGGTGAGGACGTCCTTCTTCTTCTTCATGCAAGGGCTCATCACAAGGTTGTCCTGTCTCTGCCATCCCAGCAACCATCTGATGGGCTCTTCGGCCCCATGGAGGTCCGAACTAATCCTATCCCCATGTGTACCGGTCCACTGGTACCTGTCCGTCGGGCATGGTCCTGCACATCAAAGACTACGCCCTCCATGGGCTCATTAGTCCTAGGGATCATAGCAATGTCAATCATATTTCATCATTAAATTTATCGAATACATGCATGAAATCCCTAGCATATCATCTAAGAGCTCAAAAACATTACACAGACCTACTATACAAAGCTGAAGAAAATCAACAGAACAACCTATTGGGCTAATACCCACAAGAG
>JASDQU010585452.1:34626-65659 GCA_032191745.1 Picea mariana
GCGCTAGGCTAGGGAACATTGATCTGTCTGGAGATTAGGTCAATCCCTTAACTTAAGGTGCCTCAACGAGAGGATTAGGGTTTCTGCAACTACACCTTCTAGTAACCCTAGCGACAGTGCTTTGGTGATTTCTCCTACTAGGAAACCCTAGCGACAGTTCTTCAACAAGCTTAATATCCTTCTGGCTATGTTTCCTTCCAGTGGTTAGACTGAATGAAGGAGGTGTGGGCCCATAAACTGTTAGAATATAATGGATGTGCTTGTTTTATCATTGACAATATCTCTATTGTCACCCAACCATAGGCCGAAGCCACCCTCTGAGCACATTTAACTTGACAGAGAATCACTCTGAAAGAAAACCCTAGGCTATATAGCCAAACAAAGGGTATCACACCTTTCCCCAAGGATAGTGCACCAACAAGAGATGATCAGATAATCCAAACCCTAGCCAAGAGATAGTCCAAGCATAACTGCTAGCTGCAGCAGCTGCAACAACAACTCTCCTCCAAACCTGTGCAAAAACTGGGCAACTGTAGTGCACACAAGTGCTGCTCTGCAATTCTGAGATTGCCTGCCAGAATGAGAACTGGCCTCCTGTATTTATACTAATTTTGGCTAACTGCCTGGGCCGACTTTTCATTCTGGGTATCTGTTTGTTCAGTATATATTATTATTTCTGGTCGACTTCTTCTCTTGCAGGATAATAACCTAATATAAATTATCTTCTTGAGCCGACAAGTCTTCTAGGGTTATTAGCCAACTCATTAGGGTTTCTTCTTGCTTCCCGGAGTATTCTATCCTCGTCAGGTTTACACGTGGAGGTAAATACCTCCCGCATCTACCATAATATCAACATGTCCCACCAATCATCCTTTGAACTCAAATTTCCTATAGCTAACTGATTTTACACTTCAGTTAACTATTTCCAAGTTCTCATTGAGAATAGATTAATATTTATTGTCCAACTATTATTAAGGGATAATAATAGTCGACATACATCTATAAATATAATTTGCTCACCATCTATAAATAGAATTTGTTCATCATCTAAAAATAGACTTCCACCTAAAAATAGCCTGAGGCTCCATCCTAGTGTAGGTGCATAATTTTCACTAGGATCTTCTTGTTGAATCTCAACATGGACCATTTCCTACTATACCTACACACTCTAAGGAGACTAGAAGTATACACACTTCAAATTCTAAGACCGTGACCTTCAACTTAGAAAACCTTTTAGAACCATGTTTTCCTTCCTCCAACCCTTTCAAATTGGGGTCATTGTTAAGAACATTTGTGTTCATCAATGTATAGTTAATGAGAGAGTATATTCCTATATTATGATGGTTTTTTGGTAGTTCTTGGGGTCTCCCATCCATGTTACAATGACACCCTATTTGCAACCCTTTGATGACCGACCATATGAGTCAATAGGAATTGTACCTAATCTTCCCATTCAATTAGGTGATAAGTTTGTCTTAGTAGATGTAGCAATTTTTATCACCCCTATTAACTTCAACCTTCTTCTTAGGTGTAATTATGTGTATGCCATGGAAGTTATGGCATATTTTCTCTATAATGTGATGAAATTTACACATGAAGGATGCATTATCACCATTGATCAAGTCACATGTTGTAGTTCTCAACTACATCTTACTCAAGACAATGTCTCACCTTTAGTAGCTCATTCGAAGTCTATCCCTACTGTTTGGTTGGATCATGACCTAAATCACAAATTCCTCATGTGACCACTACCACCATTTGCACAACCTCCACTCCCCTAGAGTATGAGTCTATGGATCCTTTGAACAACTTATACTTGGATATTGGTATTGTATCTTCACACTTGGGAGCCACAAATCCACTCTCTTTTCCCATGTGTGAAAGTGTTCTTGCCTCATTAACCATGAATTTCGATGATAATGAAAAATTATTGGATGTTATACCTTATTTTGATGGTCCTTGCGATAACCTCCACTTTATTTCTCCTATTGAATTCCTACCTAAGCTACCCACTCCACTAGCATGCCCTTAGACTCCATCTCATATAGAAATATCTTTGATTCTTACCTACTAGCACCACATATCGCACTTCACAATGTTACCTTGGACCACTCTTATCATTATTGATTTTTCAACCACATGGAATGTTGTCTAATATTTTGAGGATACAAACACCTGATTTTAATTACTGTTGATAAATCTAATAATATTTTTGAATTGTTGTTTCACAGATGCATGGATTTGAACTAGATATTCATATTTTGGTACCTTTGCATCATTCACTTATCCATGGTTGGATTAGCAAAAATGTATACTTGTACTGGCATATAAGATTAGCATCTACCCTAATATGAATATTCTCTCTAATGGACCATTTCCTACTATACCTACACAATGTAAGGAGACTGGAAGTATACCCACTTCAAATTCTAGGACCATGACCTTCAACTTGTACAACCTTTTAGAACCATGTTTTCCTTCCTCCAACCCTTTCTAATTGGGGTCATTGTTAAGAACCTTTTTGTTCATCAATGTATAGTTATTGAGAGAGTCTATTCCTATATTATGATGGTTTTTTGGTAGTTCTTGGGGTCTCCCATCCTTGTTACAATGACACCATATTCAAACCTTTGATGATCGACCATGTGAGTTGATGCAAACCCCCCTTCTCTCCTAAAGGTTGCGCGACCTCTTGTTCTAGGATCTATCAAGAAACTGAGTCTGATTGAATCTCTAGGTCTTTGCGAGAACCCAAACTCGCTTGCATAGGTCCTTTCTCTAAAGACGCAGGTTGTACGAGACCCACATGCCTTCTCCTAAGCGTTGTTCAAATATCAATGCCAAACTGGTGCTAGCTCTCCTCTGGCTAAGCCCTTTGCTTCACGTGACCACAAATATGACCACTCACCTGATCAAAAGCCACGTTGCGACTTCACATATCGAGTCTTCTCATGTGAGTCACCCCGACTCTCCCGACCTTCGAAACCCCAAAATACTGATATTTCAGAGCGCCACATCAACGGTCCACAATCCCCATGATCCAACGGTCCTGACCTCCTTTTAGCCTATCGAAACTTCACATTTTGTGAATTTGGAGGACCGCTCACCTCCCTTCTCCCGATATCCTAAATCCCAATACCTCCCTGGGAAACTAACGGTCCATATTTCTCCTCGGTCCGACGACTCATATCAAATCATGATTTCGCGAGTTCTTACAACTCTGCCTTTGACTTCTTTGAGTCGCAAGTTAGTGAAATGATAATCTCTCGCCACATGTCCTACTTGATGGACAGTTCCTATGATTTCTTAATTTCACAACCCCGCTCCTCCTGTGTACTTTCAAAGATTATTGTTCATGCACTTTACCTTGATTGGGTGGTTATGATTCTTCTATGCTCAGACCGAATGGCTTGGATCTTCCCTCCTCTGTACTTTATCCTCATTGTCTGGACGTTGATCAGATGATCCAAATCTTTCCTCTTGAGCTTGCACTTTCTTCAGACTTAGAATATTTTCGAAGGATTCAAAGGCTTTGATCTTTGTCCTTCCTACAAGTCTGGTTCTTGGATCTCGTTAACACTTATGAAAAATGTTATTCTTTATGAGCTAGGTCTTGTGGAGACTTCGACTTCCTGCACACTCCTTGTGTCTTGATAACTCAGATCCTAAGGTTTTCTCGAAGAGAAATTCCTCTCTCTCTTCGGGCATTCTCCTTTTTTGGTTCTTCAACTTCTTGCAAAGCCTCTTCGAAACTTAGTCGAATCTCGGATCTATGCACTCCTTACACCAGATATTTATGCAAGGGTTTGGATTCTTGCGGATGACTGTGCACGCCTTGTGCTAGTCTCTTTCCACTCCTTGCAAAGGAAAAGTTCATGTTATCTCTTTTGAGCTTCGGAATAAAACAAATCTCGTTAACGCACTTCTTGCGTTCTGTGTGCACACCTTGCACCACTTCAACAGAAGAGAAAAAATTGAAACTTATCCTAACATTCACAGTTCCATCTACTTATAACGAAATTCATTCATTCATTCATGAAAACACAATAACAAGGAATTGTAAAACAATGTCCACACCATACACTAGGTCAATTTTCCTCTGTTATATTCATAAGTGAAAATGGATACAACTGAAATAAAAAAAAAAAAAACTGAAAACTGAAATCCCCTACTGATTTGTAGTTCTCTAATTTGCAGCTATCTACCCTACAGCCAGCCTCATTTGGGCACAAAAAACCTCTATTTATTTCATAGGGCTCTTAGGGTTTCCCCTAGCTACTTGTCTACATTACAACCTATCCTACGACTATTTTGGTGCAGTCGCATTCGAAAGCCGGAGTGGAAACTCCCACTTCTTTGCTTGCGATTGCTCAAGCATGCCTCTAAATATTATTCCATCCCTGATTTAAGGTGTACTTCCAAAATGTCTGCTACAACTGCCAGTGTTGAGCTCTTGTACAGATTCCCAGATGTTGATGGGTCTTGCTCCGCATGCTTGACAACGATGCTCCTGCATCATAATCCTCTTGAAAATAATTCGTGGACTCCTGCATCGACTTTCCATGCTTCTGCATAGAAGCTTCATTTTCCCAACTGACATCTTCTATTATGTGTCCCCTCCACTTGACCAGATATTCAAAATAGGTCTTCCTCCTAGTCTTTTTTCCAATCCGTTGATCAACAATCTTCTCCATCTGTGGTTTTTCTACTATAGTCCTTTGTTTCTCCCATTGGACCTTCTCTCGATCTTTTGATCCCTCAGTGTCATATTCCCTATAAGGATACAGGTCTGAAATATTAAATATGGGAGATATTCCCACATCATCTGGTAGCTCAATCTCATAAGCGTTTGGATCAAACTTCCTCAAGATTTTACATGGCCCTTTATTCTTCATTTTTAACTTGTTATATGTTCCTCTAGGGAACCTTTCTTTCTTGAGATGTGCCAGAAATTGATCTCCTACTTAAAACTGAAGTTCTTTGCAGTGTTGATCAGCTCTGCATTTGTACTTGTGGTTAGAACTCTACAACTGTTCTCTGATATGGCTATGGAGCTTCTGCATTTCTGCAGCAAAATATTTTGCTCCAGCACTCCTGATATCACTCTATTCCAAGTATCTAAACTCAGATACACCCATGGGTTTCATTCCATACAATAATTGGAATGGGCTCTTTCCAGTGCTCCTGTTTGGTGAACCATTGTATGTAAATTCTGCTTGTGGCAGAATATGATCCCACTGGTTATGGTGTTCAGTAACCAGACTCCTCAATAAGTTTCCTAAACTTCCATTTACCACCTCAGTCTGTCCATCTGTCTGAGGGTGATAAGTTGACCTGAAGGAAAAATATGTCCCCAACTTCTTCTATAGTTTTCTTCAAAAGTGACCAGTAAATTTTGTGTCTTTGTCTGAGACAGTGCTTCTGGGTAGGCCGTGAAGTCTTACAACTTCTTTGAAAAATATATTTGCAACATGTGTTGCATCACTCATCTTCTGGAATGGGATAAAATGTGCCATCTTTGAAAATATATCCACCACCACAAATATGGAATCAAATCCTCTTTGCGTTCTTGTTAGTCCCAACACAAAATCCATGCTTATTACATCCCAAGGCCTCTCTGGTATTGGCAATGGTTGATACAATCCAATGTTCTGTATTTTTCCTTTTGCATGTTGGCAGATTCTACATATGTTCACAAACTTTATCACTTATGTTCTCATACCTGGACAATACTATGAACTGCTCAACCATGAAAACATTTTATCATGGCTGAAATGTCCAACCAATCCTCCACTATGCTTTTCCTTCAAAAGGTTATCCCTCATCGAGCATTTTGGTATGCACAACTAATTTCCCTTGAAAACAAATCCCTCTTGAATCGTGTACTCGTTCCACTAGCTTCTGTCTCTCATCACAAGATTTGCATATGCTTCATATGCTTCCTTGAAATTTGTATCATCACAATACATGTCCTTAAGGTGTTCAAATCCCAAGGTCTTCACTTGAAATTCCTGCAGAATCAAACATATCCCGCTTAATGCATCAATAACCTTGTTAGCATTCCCAATGATATGTTTTATGACAAAAGTAAAATTCTGCATAAACTCAACCCATTTTGCATGCCTCTGATTCAATTTTTCCTGTCTGGTTATGAATTGTAAAGCATGGTTATCGCTATACAAGACAAATTCCTGTGGGACAAGGTAATGTCTCCATTTCTTCAAGGATTGAATTATGGCATAAAAATCCTTATCATACGTGGATTATTTCCTCTTGGTCTCATTCAGTTTCTCACTGAAATAGGCAACAAGTCTATTATCCTGACTCAAAATTGCTCTTATTGCAACTCCACTTGCATCACGTCTCACCTGAAATGTCTTTTCAAAATTTGGCAAGACCAGAATTGGTCGTTTTGTTATTTTCTCCTTTAGTATATTGAATCTCCTCTCGACATCCTCTATCCATTTAAAATATTTGTGCTTCTTCTTCACTGTATCCATCATTGGCACACAAATTCCACTGAAGTCTCTAATGAACTTCCTATAGAAGCTTGCTAATCCATGGAAGATCCTTACTTTAAACATGCTCTTGGGCGACGACCATTCTTTGATTGCTTTCACCTTCTCTGGATCCATCTTTAGTTCATTTGAAGAGATCACAAAACCCAAGTAGATGAGTTATGTCTTCATAAAAGAGGGCTTCTTCAAATTTATCAACAACTTCTCTTGTTGTAGCCTCCCCATCACTAATGTTAGGTGCCTCAAATGCTCCTCTTTAATCCTGCTAAAGATCGATATATCATCTAGATATACAACCAAAAACTTCCCAATGAAATCTTTCAGTATTTCATTCATCAGCCTCATAAAAGTACTCAGGGCATTTGTTAAGCCAAATGGCATAACAAGCCACTCATACAAACCTTCATTTGTCTTAAAGGCTNACTTAGACAGTCCATTAAATCATCCATTATTGGTAAAGGAAATCTATACCTGATGGTGATGTTGTTAATGGAACTTGAGTTTGTACACATTCTCCATCCTCCATCCTTCTTTGGACTCAATACAGTTGGTATTGCACATGGACTCAAGCTCTCTTTGACCAAAACCTTGTCTAACAATTCTTGGACTTGGTTCTTCACTTCCTCATTCTCTCGAGGTGTCAATCTATATGCTGCTTTGTTCGACAAACTTGCTCCTAGAATCAAGTCAATATGATGGTTGATACTTCTGATGGGTGGCAATGAGTTAGGTAACTCATCCACCACTATGTCAACAAAATTATCCAACAATTCCTGAACATCTTCAAGCAAATCATCCATTGAAGTACTTGTAAGGATAAATATGGGTTTCCTCACCACATCAAACTGCATCTCCTGTTCTTCCTTGACTTCTTTCAGGAGTTCCTTCGCACTCATGAGAAATATGCTTGTGTTGGCTTCCTCTTTCAGTTTCTTCTCCTCTATTGGAAGCAACATATGTGTTCTACCTGCTTCTCCAAGGTGTATGTATTCTTCCTCCCATCATGAATGACATTCCTATCAAACTACCATGGTCTTCCCAACAAAATATGGTATACATCCATGGGAATTACATCACATAGAATTTCATCTCTATATCCTCCTATCTTAAATTCAACCAAGCATTGTTTAGTAACCATTACTTGGTGTCCTTTCTGCAAGCATGAGACTTTGTATGGCTTCGGATGTGCAGTTGTCTCTAGCTCCAATTTCTCCACCATCTCTGTGGATACTAAGTTTTCAGTGCTCCCACTGTCAATTATCACCTTGGATACTCTATCTTTAGTCTTGCAAGTTGTTCTCAAGAGACTGTTCCTCTGCATTGGCCTTTCAACTTTTTCCTATGGTTTCAAGAGAACTTTCCTCGACATTAGGGATCTCCCATCCTATACTCCTTCTGCCTCAGGCACTGGAATTGCAGCTCCAGGAAGTGAAGAAAAACACAGACACACTATAGGTGCAACTAAAGGCTCTGTCAGCTATAGACAGAATGAAGAGATCTCAAGAGCAACGCAACACCCAATAGTAGATCCATATGATCCAGAGAAAAGTTATGGAAGTAACTCAACGACTCCAACCTGTGCAAGATAAGGCATGCCAATTGTTAACAAAGGTTGAAAGCCGAGGAGTAGAGATAGAACAGGTTGTCACCACAACAAAACAATGCCTATAGGGGCCAGTGAATGAAACAATGATCTAGGAGTTCACTGAGTAAGAATCCATAGCAAAGCAATAGGTTGAAGTAGATCGAGCCTAGCTCAAGGTGTTCGAGGAAGAACTAGTGAGATCAGAGTGACTCGAGATGAGTCACAGGTGAGTGTTGGGGGCCTGTTGGCCCTTGACCAAGTTTTGGGAGATTCTTGGTCATGTTGACCTATTTTGGGACTTCGACATCCCGTCGAAGGAGGAGTGCAAGATAAAACGGAGATCATGGGATCTCGACCCCTCTTTAGGTCCTTTTTTGGGATGTGGGAATATGTAGTGGGAATGGGATGTCGGCCCATGGGTTTTACCCATGTTTAGGCCTATTTTGTATATAAATAGATGCTTAGGCAAGATATAAGTAGAAGTGCATCTATGTGATGTGAATGTATGCTCAATGAAAGTAGAGTCTGTAAGTGATTTGTGCATGGCTATAACAGACTTGCAGAGCTAAGTGCAGGTCCTTGTAGTAGGTTGTGGAAGGCTTAAGTGTTGTAACGCAAGGAGGAAGAATCTAGCGAGATGCACAGATATTTTGTCCTATGCGGAGTAAGGGTTTTGAGTTTCTGTGCTTGTAACTGATTGACTGGAGACAATAAAGAAGAAGAGTTGGTAGACATATCCCCAGGGTGGGGGTGAACCATGTAAATACTGTGTTATGCTACTTTGTGCTTTGTCTTGATGTGTTCTCATGTTATTTTCTAAGTGCTTTGATGTATTTAGATAGATCTACTTATGTTTTTTGCTTATGACATGTGAGAATGTTAGATCTGGTCTATATGGCTATGCTTAGTGCTTGATCTTCTCGATCTGATCTATTTACTTATGCTAAGTGCTTAAATACATTAGATTAGTGTGGATGTTGTGAAGCTCTATTATATCAACGAAGTGGATATTGATTGCATATTGAGGAACTGATGGTGCTAAGTGATTTATTAAGTAGTACAATCACATATCCGTGTCCCAGCTAAGGTTGCAGACACCTGAGTCTTGCAACCACCCCTGCCTCTACCTCGGGTGAGACTTCATCTGCTTCGCAGGTGTTGCTGAAAGGGCTGGTATATAGGGTTTTGTTGGTGTGTTGTTGTAGCGTTGAATCCTGGGTCTTCCCCTGTGCCAACACACCTCCTCCTTTATTTTTCTCGGGGCATTCCCAAGACATGTGCCCTATCTTTCCATAGGCATAGCATCTTACTTCTCCTCCTCCTCTTCTTCCTCTTCCTCTAGAATAAATTCTTCCACCACCCTGTCTTCCTCGGGGATTTTCTCCTCTTTCTGAGTGATTGTGTGGTTTTTTAGCCTCATCCTTAGAATTATGTGCCTTGTCATGGGTAACTCCCTTACCTCTTGTTAGGACTGGGCCTTTTCCTATTCCTCATTGGCTTTGCTTTCTGGCCAACTTATCCTCTGCCTTCAACGCAAACTGATAAACATCCTCCACTTTTTTTATTGACATCAAGCTGAGCTCATCCTGGATTTCATATCTCAGGTCATTCATATATCTGGATACTTTTTCTTCATCTCTCTCTCTTTGTCCAGTTCTGATGTTCAACATATATAAATCCTCTGTGTACTCCTTAACTATCATCCCTTTCTTTCTCAGGTTCTGCATTTTCTTGAACAGATTGATCTGATAATGCTTGGGAATGAACTTAGTCTTCAAATTGGCTACCATTCTGTCCCAAATATTTATCTTATGTTTTCCCTTGCTTCTCCTGTCAACCTGCAGTTCATCCCACCACAATGTTGCATGTCCTTTTAGCCTGGTGACAACCTGTTTCACCTTTTTCTCTTCATCGACCTTTTCATAGTCCAAGTTTTTGTCCATGGATCTTATCCAATCTAGCAACTCTTCAACATATAAATTGCCTTCATACATTGGGACTTCTATCTTGGCTCTGCCTCCCAATCTAACAACTACTCTCAGCAAACGTTCTTCAACAACATCCTCTCCTGCAGCTTCTTTGACTTCTACTGCTTCACTCTCTACATCGCTGATGTCTCCAGTATCAGGTGCTCGTCTCTGCACTTCTTCCATCAACTCTATTCTTTCACGAAGTTCTCTCATCTTCCTTTCTACAGTTCGATTGGCTAAATGTTCTTCCACTCGTCTCTTTGGTGGCATTGCGTTAACTGTCTATCACACACAGAGTACAAATTCAAGTTCTTTTGTCTCCTCTCCTTTTCCTGCTATCTGCAAGAAAACTTCGGCTCTGATACCACTTGATGCAAACCCCCCTTCTCTCCTAAGGGATGCGTGACCTGCCGGTCTAGGATCGATCAAGAAACTGAGTCTGATTGACTCTCTGGGTATCTGCTATAACCTATACCTACTTACAGAGGCCCTTTGTCCAAAGACATAGGTTGTACGAGACCCACGGGCCTTCTCCTGAGCGTTGTTCAAATCTCAATGCCAAACATGTGCTAGCTCTCCTCTGGCTAAGACCTTTCCTTCACGTGACCACGTCTGTGACTGCTCGCCTGATCAAAAGATGCGTTGCTAATTCACGTATCGGGTATTTGCATGTGAGTCACCCCGACTCTCCCAACCTCCGAAACCCCAAAATACTGATATTTCAGAGAGCCACATCAACGGTCCACAATCCTCACGATCCAATGGTCCTGACCTCCTCTTTTCCTATCGGGACTTCATGTTTCATGAATTTTGAGGACCGCTCACCTCCCTTCTCCCGATATCTAAACTCTCGATACCTCCCTGGGCAACTAACGATCCATATTTATCCTCGGTATGACAACTTATATCAAATCTCGATTTCATGATTCACGAGTTCTTAACTCTACCTTTGACTTCTTTGAGTCGCAAGTTAGAAAAATGATGATCACTCGCCACGTGTCCTCCTTGATGGATGATTCCGATGATTTCAAAATTTCACAACCTCGCTCCTCATGTGTACTTTCAAAGCTTATTGTTCATGCACTTTACCTTGATCGGGTGGTTACGATTCTTCTACGCTCAAACTGAACGGCCAGGATCTTCCCTCCTCTGTAATTACTCCTCGTTGTTTTGACGTTGATCGGACGATCCATATCTTTCCTCTTGAGCTTGCACTTTTTTCAGACTTAGAATATTTTCGAAAGATTCAAAGGCTTCGACCTTTGTCCTTCCTGCAATTTCAGTTCTCAGATCTCACTAACACTTATGAAAAATGTTATTCCTCTTGAGATAGGTCTCGTAGAGACTTTGAATTCCCGCACACTCGTTGCGTCTCCAAGGACTTCTATAACTCATATCCTAAGGCTTTATCGAAGAGAAATTCCTCTCGGTCTCCTGACATTCTCCTTTTCTAGTTCTTCGACTTCTTGCAAAGCCTCTTCGACACTTAGTCGAATCTCAGATCTATGCACTCCTTGCACCAGATCTTTACACAAGGGTTTGTATTCTTGCGGATGATGTTGGCCCTTGAACAATTTTTGCAGATCCTTGGTCATGTTTGACCTATTTTGGGACTTCAACAGGTTGGCCGAAGGTGAAGCGCAAGTTGAATTTGAGATCGCGGGATCTCGACCCCTTTTTAGGGCATATTTGGGATTAGGGTTTATGTAATGGGTATGGGGATGTCAGCCCATGGGTTTACCCATGTTTAGGCCCTTTTGTAATGTATAAATATAAATCTAGGCAATGTAAGTAAGTGGTGTGATGCTAGGTGCTAATTATTGTGATAAGTGCAAGTAATTGTAAGAGGCTCTGTGCTTAGTGTATGTTGAGTTTGTAAAGATAAGTGTGGGTCATTTGTAGTGATTTGTGCACAGACTGTGTAAGGAGGCTTTGTGCTATGATCTAACTCAAGGAAATATAATATGGTGAGGTGTGTGTAGATCTCCTATCCTCTGTGGAGTAAGGTTTTGATGCTCCGTGCCTGTAGGAAGCTTGACGAAAGATAATAAAGAATAGAAGAGTTGGTGGACGTATCCACACACTAGGGTGAACCACGTATATCATGTGTTATTGTTTCTTTGTGCTTTATGGTTATTATCTTGTATATATAATTTAAGCTTAAGTGCAGTAATGAATGTTTAGATTAATCTAGTATGATAGCTTAGTGCTTAAGTGATGTGAATAAATGTTATATCTGATCTTTTTCCATGTGCTAAGTTCTTATATTTGTTAGATCTGGTTGAATACTTCGTTGTTCAGTAATTAGGGTTTGGATATGCGATTTGGATAAGCGATTTGGATAAGGGTTAGATATTGATGAATGTTAACTGCTAAGTGCTTTGTTAGAGTGGTGTAATCACATATCTATGTCCCAACTAGGTTGCAGACATTTGAGTCCTGCAACCACCCTTGCCTCTACCTCGGGTGAGACTTCATCTGCTTCGCAGGTTTTGCCGAACGGGTCGGTAGTTAGGGTTTTGTTGGTGCATTTTTGAAGCGTTGAACTCTGGGTCTACACCTGTGCCAACAAATGGTTCCGTTGCCGGGACCTGAAACTACGATTGCTGGGAATAGAAGAAAAGAAAGCTCTGTGCGTAGATCTACTACTTTAGTGCACAATATTCTACTTGACTTGTGAAGCTATGTGCTAAGAAGAGAAGTCTGATCTAAATTAAGATCTTGAAGATTTGTGCTCTGAGAAAGGTAAGATAAGTGAAAATTTTTGTTTCGAAAGAATGAATCTAGGTATGTTTGATAAATTTTGTCCTAGTCTGAAAACTAGGGTACAACTAGAAGAAAGAAGATTTAATATGAATAGATATGATAGAAATAATGAAAGGTATATTATCCCTATGCATAGAAAGAATGTTTGGACTAACAAATGGATGCAGGATCCTAGAAGTAATTTTTTGCAGGTTAGTTACTGTGATCCCAGTGTGCAGTACAGGAAAGGTTGGGGATCATTTAAAAGAAAGAGAGGATTAACTCTTTGCTATAGTTGCAGAAGACCGAGACATATTGCTAAGGAATGCCCTAGTAGAGGTCCTAGTTTTCTTTGCTGTAAAGCTATGGACCATGAAGTTTTGGATTTCCCTAGAATGATTGCTAAAGTTGAAAAGATGAATATGAGACAAGAAAAATATGAGACAAGCCAAGAAACTAAGGATATGATAGAACCCCAGAAAGAATCAGAGACTGTATTACTACAGATTAAAGAAACCCTGAACGATCACAGAGATATTAACTTATCAGAGGTCTTAAAATAGAAAGAGTACATAGAAACAAGAATAGGAGACTTCGACATAGACTGTGTTCTAGATGAGGAAACACAAGTGAATATCATGATAGAAAGAACTTGGGAAAATTTGGGAAAGCTTGTTATGGTTCCTTCATTAGGAGGAATAGGATTATTTAAAGGAAAGTTGATAACCCTATGTGGAAGACTTACCCAGACATCTATGAGTGCTCATGGCACTTTGACAAAAGAATAATTTGAGATTGTTAAATTTGTTGAGAACAACACCCCATTTGCTATCTTGTTAGGAAAAACCTGGATTGAGAAAGATCAGATGCAAAGGAAACAAGAAGAGGAGTATCTAGAACAAAAAAATAAAGAACTAAGAGATTTTATGGCTAGGAGAATAGCGCACTTACTAGAAGAACAAGAGAACCAGTCGAAGCTACTAAAGACCAAAGATATGGACGCCGAAGTTGAAAAGACACAGAAATATTGGAGACACCTGTCTGTACAAGAGAGTAGAGCACCTACCCCGGAAAGAGAATAAGTATTACCCTTGAACCCTATGAAAGACCCTCCACAGTACAAAGTTATCATGCAAAGAGGAGATAAGAATGATAATGGAAAGAGGAAAAAAGTGATTCAGATCACAGGAAAGATGGCCAGAAAGCTCATTAAGAAGAGAGCAAAGTTAGAAAAATTGCAAGAAGTTCCAGGGAAGACTTCGCAGAAGGAAGGTTTCCAGAACTTGAACTTCGCTGGAATATTAGTACATCGAAGATTGACACTTCTCCACGGCAAAGAAATATGAATGTTGGAGGCATTATGACCGTTAGAACAACGCTTTAGAACAACTAGAAACACAGTTATTGCCGGAACGTTCTCCCTTGGACCGTTGGGACCACGCCATAACGGGTGGAACTACATTGATTGAAGCGTTCCTGCCCATTGGAAGAGTCTGTTACGATAATATCTATTTATCCCGTCGAGTGTTGTACCGAGAACACTTTTTTACCAATTGTGATTATCCGAGCCCACAGAGAACTAGTTGATTTTGCGCAGTGCTCATTGAGACCTCACCATCCATTCTGTTACATTGAGTATTATTGACCAACCTGAGATATCATATCTCGAGTGTGCATGTCAGAAAAAATTAGTGCAACAGAAAAATCTATCGAAGAGATTCTAATAGACCTCATGGCCGAGAAGGTGTTGTCCGTAGGCATCCAAGCATTGTCGACGATAGGAGTGCAAGGATCCCCATCGACTACTCGCAGATCTGGACCATCCCGATCTGTGATCGAGAAAACAACCAAGCACCGTGATGACTTGGCTAATTCGAAGCTAATCCCATCCATCCTTCCCGACTACATCCCACACCTGGCTAGTGTGGTGAGTCGTGACAATGTCCCGAGGGACTTTGACTACACAGTCATCACTGCATACCTCCCAAAGGGAATACAAGCAGTCAGACCGCAGTTGGAGAGGATTCCAAGCTTGAATATTAATGACTATAACCTAGGAGACTACAAGAGATATGGCATGCTCGCACCTCACAAATATTTGACCAAGACCAAGGGGAAGAAGTCGAATATCATCCCCCAACCGTGGACTATGGACATCACAAGGTCCACTATCTTGAACGTGATGAAGATACCACATTTTGGAAGGAATCAGGAGGTTAGCGCATGCGTTAAAATCCTGTTGTCGTGCTTCCATGGAAGGTACCTATGTCTAGAAAGATGTGTCACCGTCGATCTGACACTGATCCATAGGATCTCCGGATTAAGCATGCAGGCACCAAACCCGTAAGACGTTTATCCAGGCAAGCCTGCAGATCGCACCCTGGCACAGAAGATCAAATACACCTACGACAATGTCGAGAAGGGGACACAAGGCTACAAGGTAGCCTCCATTTAGAATGGCAAAGTGTGCCTTTCTTTCTAGTTGATTTCTTGTAAGCTAGTCCAAAAGAACAAACCCACACAGGTCACAGGGTTTGTCGTTGAACTCGCAGGAAAATGTGTGGAACGACTACAGATTAACTGGGCCAGTTACCTAGTCAATCAGTTAGAACTGGACTGTCGCGAAGTTCAGGATCAGGGCTATGAGTTCCATTTTAGCTGGATTTTGATCCTCATCCCATTCACTGCCTGGGAGATGCTAGAAGGCGCGACCTTCCTTGACATTGATTCGTTCGAGCCACTAGCTGTGAAGTTCACGACACTCTGGTATTCGAGCGATATGGGGAAACAATGGCAGTCGAACGCAATATTACATACCTACTACCTTCAGCTGAAGAGGGATATTGAGTCTTTGCCTCGTATGACACCGAACACCCTAGACAGGTTCAGACCCCTTATGAAGTTCCACGCAGATAGGCATTTTATTTATATCACTGTGCGCGCAGATGAAAGTAAAGAAGACCTTCAGTCCTACTACAAGATCACAGAGGAGGACTTGGAAGAAATCATTAAGGAATGGTCCGCAGAGTTCCTTATACCATTCGACCAGGAAGAACTGTCCGACCTCGACCTCATTAGAAATCCAGTGGTTACTCGTGAAGAGTATGATGCACCCAACAGTAGCAGGAAGAAAAATAAGGAAGATGTACAGGAAATACGCAACACATCAAAAGAAACTGCATCAAATTCACCTAGAAGAGAGGGTAGTGACAAAGTAGAGAAAGAAGATCACAATGGGGAAGAACACAAGCAAAAGTAGGTCGAAGTAACACCGCCTAGGAATCCCCCTGATGACATAAAGAAATCCAGGAAAATAAAGCTTTCCCCCATGAAACCTACATCGCGAAAGAAGTCCAAAGATAGTAAGCCAAAGATGCATAATGTACTCATGGTCGATGACTTCAAATTTATTATCGTAGTTCTATCAGACGCCTCGGAAGATATTTTGCAGAAAAACAAAGCCAAAAAAGAATCCATGTATGAAATAATTGAAGTAGAACCGAGAGGATTACAGTAATCCCTTCACTCCAGTCACACAATGTCCACTGTTCCCCCGCTATCAGAAGAGACAGATTTGGGAGATGAGCCTGCCTAACTTCACAAAATAACTGATGCGACCGAAGCTCACCTTCGTCGCATGCAGGCAGAAAAAGAACAGGCAACAGTGGCCCTGAAGCAAGCACAAGAGGAATTCATAGAGAAACATCGAGTTGCACAACAAGAGAAGGATGACCTCCAAATCAAGTTCGAAGAGGATAAATCACAGATCTGAAAAGAGAAATAACAACTTCTCACAGAGTGGGTTGGAGTTAAAGAAGCAGTCAACAGATCACTTCGCTCTATGACAGGCTTGGCACAGATAGAAGAAGACCTAATGGAGATTCAAGTAGCGAAGCTTGTTGCATTCATCCAACAACTTCAACAGAGAATATCTGAATTGGAGTTACAAGTAGTACCAATCACTCCGCAAGAAGTTCGAGACCAATGAGAAGAAACCGCCTGAAGTGTAGTCCATAGAATCAAGGAATTAGCCTTGGAATGTAAACAACTTAGTAGTCGAAGTGCACAGAATTATGAGCACCTTACCGAGTATCCTGAACTAAAGACACTGGAGTCGCAACTCCAGGAAGAAAAGAAACAAGCAACAATAGTACAAGCGTAGTTGAAGCCCTTTTTAGCGGTCGAGCGAATGAAAATATCCCAAGAACAACAAACGGTTCAACAACAGGTCCATGCCCTACAAAGCAAAGTCATGTAAGTGACTCAAAATATCCAGCCAGTCCAGGATGCAGCTTGCCCACTTTTTGAGGAGATTAAAGGCCGAGGAGAAGAGATGGAACAAGTAGTCACTTCGGTAGAGAAGTGCTTAGAGGGACCTGTGAACAAAGCACTTATTCAAGAGTTCGACGAGCATGAGGCCTTGGTGAAGTAGCAGGTCAAAGAAGCTCGATCCAAGCTCGAGGAGTTTGAGGCAGAGTTACCCAAAGCAGAGTGACTCGGGATGAGTCACATGTGAGTGTTGGGGGCTTGTTGGCCCTTGACCAAGTTTTGGAGATCCTTGGTCATGTTTGAGCTATTTTGGGACTTTGACAGGCTGGTCAAAGGCGGAGCATAAGTCAAAGCAGAAATCGCGGGATCTCAGCCCCTTTTTAGGGCATCTTTGGGATTAGGGTTTATGTAACATGTATGGGTATTTTGGCCCATGAGTTTACCCATGTTTAGGTCCTTTTGTAATGTATAAATAGAAATCTAGGCGATGTAAGTAAGTGGTGTGATGCTAGGTGCTAAGTATTGTGATAAGTGCAAGTAATTGTAAGAGGCTCTGTACTTAGTGTATGTTAAAGCTAAGTGCGGGTCATCTGTAGTGCTTTGTGCACAGACTGTGTAAGGAGGATTTGTGCTGTGATCTAACTCGAGGAAAGAGGATCTGGCGAGGTGCACGTAGATCTCCTGTCCTCTGTGGAGTAAGGTTTTGATGCTCTGTGCCTATAAGAAGCTTGACAGAAGATAATAAAGAAGAGAAGAGTTGGTGGATGTAGCCCCACACTGGGGTGACCCACGTATATCTTGTGTTATGGTTGCTTTGTGCTTTTTGGTTATTATCTTGTATATATAATTTAAGATTAAGTGCAGTAATGAATGTTTAGATGAATCTAGTATTATAGCTTAGTTCTTAAGTGATGTGAATAAATGCTAGATCTGATCTTTTTCCATGTGCTAATTTCTTAGATATGTTAGATCTGGTTGAATACTGCATTGTTCTGTAATTAGGGTTTGGATCTGTCATGTGGATAAGGGTTAGATACTGATGAATGTTAATTTCTAAGTGCCTTGTTAGAGTGGTGTAATCACAGATCTATGTCCCATCTAGGTTGTAGACATTTGAGTCTTGCAACCACCCCTGCCTCTACCTCAGGTGAGACTTCATATTCTTTGCAGGTGTTTCCGAAAGGGCCAGTAGTTAGGGTTTTGTTGGTGTGTTGTTGAAGCGTTGAACCTTGGGTCTTCCCCTGTGCCAACAGATGACTGTGCATTCCTTACACCAATCTCTTTGCACTCCTTGCAAAGGGAAAGTTTGTGTTATCTCTTCTGAGATTCATAATCAAAATAGATCTCATTAACGCACTCCTTGTGTTCTGTGTGCACACCTTGCACCACTTCAACATAAGAGAAACACTTGAAATTTATCCTAACATTCACAATTCCATCTACTCATAACAAAATTCATTCATTCATTCATTCATGAAAACACAATAATAGATAATTGTAAAACAATGTCCACACCATACATTGGGTCAATTTTCATCTGTTATATTCATAAGTGAAAATGGCTACAACTGAAAACTAAAATCCCCTATTGACTTGCAATTCTCTAATTTGTAGCTATCTACCCTGCAACCAGGCTCATTTGGGCGTACAAAACCTCTATTTATTTCAGAGGGCTCTTAGGGGATCCCTTGTCTACTTGTCTACATTACAACCTATCCTACGACTATTTTGGCACAGTCGCATTCCAGAGCCGGAGTGGAAAATCCCACTTCTTCACTCGCGATTGCTCAAGCGTGCCTCCAAAGATTATTCTGGCGATGAGTTAAGACATACTTCCAAAATGTCTGCTGCAACTACCAACGTTGAGCTCCCATACAGATTCCCAGATGCTGATGGTTCTTTCTCCGCGTGCTTAACAACGATGCTCCTAAATCATGAGTCAATAGGAATTGCACCTAATATTCTTATTCAATTAGGTGATAAGTTTGTCTTAGTATATGCAACAATTTTTATCACCCTCATTGACTTCAACCTTCTTCTTAGGTGCAATTATGTGTATGCCACAAAATTTATGGCATATTTTCCCTATCATGTGATGAAATTTCCACATGAAGGATGCATTATCACCATTTATCAACTGACATGTTTTAGTTCTCAACTACATCTTACTCAAGACAATGTCTCACCTTTAGTATCTCATTGGAAGTATATTCCTATTGTTTGGTTGGATCATGACCTAAATCACAAATTCATTATGTGGCCACTACCACCATTTTCACAATCTCCACTCTCATAGAGTATGAGTCTTTGGATACTTTGAACAGGTTATACTTGAAGATTGATATTGTAGCTTCACACTTGGGATCCACAAATCCACTCTCTTTTCCCATGTGTAAAAGTGCTCTTGCCTCATTAACCATGAATTTCGATGATGATGAAAAATTATTGGATGCTATACCTTATTTTGATGGTCCTTGGGATAACCTCCACTTTAGTTCTCCTATTAACTTCCTACCTAAGCTACCCACTCCACTAGCATGTCCTTAGATGCCATATCCTATAGAAATATATTTGATTATTGCCTACTAGCACCGCATATCACACTTGAAAATGATATCTTGGACCACTCTTATGATCATTGATTTTTCAAACACATGGAATGTTGTCTAATATTTTGAGGATACAAACACTTCCATGATTTTAATTACTCTTGATAAATCTAATAATATTTTTGAAATTTTGTTTCATAGATGCATGGATTTGAACCAGATATTGATATTTTGGTACCTTTGCATCCTTCACTTATCCATGGTTGGCTTAGAAAAAATGTATACTTGAACTGGAATATAAGATTAGGCTCTACCATAATATGAATATGCTCTCTAATGGACCATTTCCTACTATACCTACACACTCTAGGGAGACTAGAAGTATACCCACTTTAAATTCTAAGACCGTGACCTTAAACTTGGACAACCTTTTGTCACCATGTTTTCCTTCCTCCAACCCTTTCTAATTAGGGTCATTGTTAAGAAACTTTGTGTTCATCAATGTATAGTTAATGAGAGAGTCTATTCCTATATTATGATGTTTGTTTGTTAGTGTTTGGGGTCTCCCATCCTTGTTACAATGACACCCTATTTTCAAACATTTGATGATCGACAATGTGAGTCAATAGGAATTGTACACAATCTTCCCATTCAATTAGGTGACAAGTTTGTCTTCGTAGATGTAGGTGATAAATCTAATAAGGTTTTTGAATTGTCGTTTAATAGATGCATGGATTTGAACTAGATATTGATATTTTGGTACCTTTGCATCATTCACTTATCCATGGTTGGCTTAGAAAAAATGTATACTTGAACTGGCATATATAGTGCATTTGAACTTGTTACCCAACCAATTTTGTCATGGGATCCACCCCATTAGATGTCATTGCATTAGTTCATCTTGATTCTTCACCTCCTTAATAGTTTGTTGAACCTCATGTTCGTGGTCCATTCTTAGTGGTTGTTGCCCAAGTCCATTCTCATGTCATCCTTTTCTTGGTATTGTATCTTTTTCTATACATCTTCTCAACATAAAAATGGACTAAGTATATGAGGTTCAACTAACTATAAAGATGGTTACAATCACATGAAATTAGTAGAGGAATACAATTGGTGTAGACTCAACTTAGTGATCAAGGTAGGGAGTGGTGGATGTGATCAAACGAATGTTTGGAGGTCCCGACTACACAATGTAGTGTTTGATCCCAAGCTAATTTTGACTTGTGGACCTATTTTCCCTAACTTATTAGATGATAATGGATTCGATTGGTGTACTAAAAATTATTTTCATTGTTGTGTAACAAGATCCAGGGGAGGCCATGGAAAGATGACATGGATGACGTAGAACTACTAAATCGTAAGAGGAAAGTGGGTGGAAGAGGATATGACAATGGAATCTGCAGATACAATAAAGGTAAGAAGAAAAAGCAACCTCAACCAAAGGAGGAAGGTATTTATGAATTCACAAATGCTACAACATAGAGGAGATGAAGTCATTTTTTTTCCATGTGGTCTTTAAGATCAAACTTATTGGATGAAAATGCACAAGAATGGTGATTAAATGTGATTCTATGATCGAGGGAAAAGTTTGAAAATTAAGATGGCCATGTGGGATAGGTATATTGGATACTTTTCTTGTTTAAATTTTGGCTCGATGTATATACCTAGGGTCGTAAAATTGTTTTTTTTAAACTCCAAAACATGATATCAATATGTCAAAAATGTGACTAATGTGAGGCTTTTTGTTGCAGAGCATATTCGTTGAAATGATATAATTGGTGTACTAAAACATATTGAATATGTTGTGTATTACAAGATCCATATGAGGCCATGACAACAGATCATGTCATATCAAATGAGGACACAACGAATGGCACAAGACATCATGTACTCTAATTTTGACTTAACTTAGGAAAAAATGATCTCATGCATTTTGTGATATGTCCATCTTTTTTCACAATATTATTAAATTTTATAGTGTATTATCCAATCCTGTCAGAAATTAATGCACATTGTTGATTATTTTAGATGGAGATTGGAGCAAATGTAAATCCTGAGCATTCAACTAGAAAAAGAAAAATATATGTACATGGACGTTGACCTAAAACTGTTAAATTATGTAGAGGACAATGGGTGGAAGAGGATATGACAATGGATCATGTAGAAACAAAAAATGATTGCACTAAGCAAGAGCTTGGTCTGAACTATAGTACATGGGATGAATACTTTGAGAAAATTGTTGTTTGTGAATGTTCTGTATGTCATGGAAAGAAACAATTCAAACAAGCAATTGTACAAATGCATTACATAGAGGATGAGATTCCAATGGGTAGTATGCCTCCTACAATCGATTCAAATCCAATTGGAATTGTGGTAAGGAATTTTACAAATTGATATAAATAATATGTATACTTCTTTCAAAAATTGTTTTATATTATTTAAATAATTAATTTTTTTCTTAATGAATACTTGCAGGATAAAGTTCTTTGTTTAAAGTTTCCTGGAGCACCGAATTCTAGATGATAATTTATTAGATGATACATCTAACAAAAATATGTGCACAGATACCAACTCCGAAGATGAGGATTTGATGAAAACAACTAACAAAACAAGAACCGCTTTAAAGATGCATAATTTTCTTAAAGATAAGGGGAAGGTGGACTACATACCCTATTAGAATGAACGTGATGGAGATGATGAATTTCCCTTGAGTTTCAGATCAATTTATAAAGAGACATTTGATCGTCGACTATATTGCGCTTGGCCTAGTGATCAACAACTACCTAAAGTGTATGAGGTGTTTCAATTTTGGGGATACAACTACATGATACGACCATCCATTATTCATGGAGAAAATCTAGGCCTCTTTGTTGTACAAAATTTCCATGTGGGATATATACATAGAAACAATTCACAACAAACCACTAGGAGATTAATGTCAAATTATGGTCTGTCATATTACAATGGTGAATGGGGAAGGCTAGCAGAATATAATCCTAGCATCTCAGCATATGGTCTAAATTAGAATATGTGTACACATCATCTCCAATTGGAAAGTAGAAAAGAAATAAATAGTAATATTATGTATATATATGGACGTGCATACGCACACAAAAATATTGCAGGTTTTATAAATAGTAGTAAGTCAAAGGACCCTAATGTAAGACCGAATTGTCAATTTGTTGAAGTTATAAATGATAAAGATGAATATATGGACATAGAGGTTGATAGATTGATAATGGTTGAGGCTATTATGGACCTTACCATTGGGTATGAGTTATTTATTAATTACCCCTTCTTAAAAATCACTCCTGCATGAAAGAAAAAGGGAAGAACAAGGTCTCCCTAAGGATGTTCGTAAGGGAAGAAAACCAAAGAATAATCAATGAGTGTGGATCAACATTTTATACACTATGTTGTCAAAATTGTGTTTTATTTTAAATTATTGTATAAAAGAAGTAGTATATAAAATAATATTTCATTATTCAATTGATGTATATATGTTCATATATTCTATATTCTTATCGGTTAAGACAATATATTTGATTATATTTCTTTGAAATTGATACAATTATGATTTATCCAATTGTTGTGAAACATTAAATAATTCTTTTGTTTGTTGAAAGGTAGAAGATATTGATGATACACCTACTAATACCCAAGATCAAACTGGCTTATTAATATTTGGATGGGATGATCCAAACCATCCTTTAAACCATACCAGGGCGAACATAGCAACATTGAAGAGAATACTACCAACTTATAAATTTGAAGAGCTGATGAGATTAACATACATTGATGACATTCTACATAGATTTAATGATGATGATGATAGTGAAAATGAAGTGCATGAAGAAGGATTGAATGAAATGATTATAAGTTTCTTTGGGGATGGATAGAATGATGACGATAATGATCATATGGTTGACAGTAATGATGATAGTAGGGGTAATTACCACCAATGTAATCTTGATGATAACAACTTGAAATACTCAATCAAGCAAGCTGTGAAGACACCCGTGTTCAGATCGGGTGCAAGTAGAACCTCAAAAATTGCATGCACATTGATATTATTAGAAATCAAGTCACTATTTGATTTGTCAGAAAAATGATTCACTACCCTATTGAAGTGATTTGAAATGTATTTCTTACTTTGCATTGTCCATTGGTGTATGCAATTCATAAATATTCATCAACTTCGTTTATATTTCTATAAGGGGATGTTATAAACCATATATTGTATATAAAGAATCATAGTATATATTGGCATATTGAACATGTTCATCATAAGTCAAACATTAATTGATTTAATCTCTGGAAATCTTAAAGGGCACTAAAAACTAAAATATTCCCTGAAGAGAATGTGTTGCCATCAACTTGCGAAGAGGCACGTCAATTGTTGGTTGAGTTGGGGATTGAATATAAACAAATTCATTCATGTAAAAATGATTGAAATTTATACAAATATGAATATCAAAACAAGGTAGAATGTTTTGTATGCAAAGATAAGAGATATCGTACATATGTACAAGGTCCTACAGTTCCAAAGAAGGTTTGATGTCACATGCCAATTATACCTAGACTTTAATGAATGTTTTGTTGCAAGTCACTTGCACAATTGATGGACTGGCATGCAAAGAACATGAGTAAATATGGATTCATACAAATTCCGACCGACTCCAAAGAAATGAAACACATAGAGGAAAAATGGTCAAGTAAATTCAAAGATGAACCATGTAGTATTAGGTTTTCTCTTGCAATTGATGAAGTGTTCTCATTCTCTTTCCTTAGCTCAAATTATAATGTTTTGTCAGTCGGATTGATAGTATACTATATTCACCCATGGATGAGTGTTAGAAAGGAGCACCTTATGATGACGCTCATTGTTCTAGGAAAACCAAGTTAAAAATATGGATGTTTATATTGCGCCTTTTATTGATGAGATGCAACTGCTATGGAAAGGCATAAGAATGTATGGCATATCATGTTCTCCATAAAATAGGTCCTTTGTGTTGTATGGTGTGCTATGTTGGACTATGCATGATTTACCAAGACTTAGCGCCTGTTCTGGTAAGATCAAATATTTACTTATTCACACTCATAATTTATTTTCATCCCAACTTTCATACTTACTTTTATACTATTATTATGATGCCATTAACATTACTTATTGAATTTCAGGGATTCAAACAAAGGGGATATTTGCATGTCCAAGATGTGCAGATAAATTTCAAGGGAAGTATTCTAAAGATCTACATAAATGTATTTACGCAAACAACAAGGTTTTTCTACCACCAGATCATAACTTTAGAAATCATCTGAAGAATCAGTTTGATGGAAAAGTTGAAAATAGATGTCCTCCCATCATTATGGGTCTAGGTGATTGAATTAAGAAGTATGGAGATGTTGAATTGAACGCTTGGGAGGATTTTTTTGACTGAGGTGATTCGATTGAAGAACCAGAACAATTTGTAGTTAATATGCCAGAAGGAATGAAAAGGAAATTCATATTTCATGAGCTCCCTTACTGGAAGGATCTATTAATATCTCACCTATTAGATCCTATACCCATCTTAAAAAATGTCCCAGATTTTACTGTATCTTTGTTATTCTGTGTTAAGCATATGTTAATAATCTGTAGTCATTTCATTCTTCTCATTAAATCTAGATCAATCAGGCAAAGTGAAGGACATCTTGTCTTCGAGGAGAGATATTTCTCTTTCGCGTACCAAAATTGATAGAAGACATTTGCGGCCAAATGGGGAAAATGAAACATATGCAAAATCTCCATGGATTTTGAAAAAAAATAAGAGCTAGACTAACTAAAAAATGTCATCTGTTCAACAAGTACACCTACTAGCTATGGGTCATCATTGGATAAATATTTTACATTTGATGGACATATCACAATATTTAAAACACATGATGTTCATAATTTCTTGAAGATATTATATATCATCATTTAAGTTTTACTGGTAACATTGATTAAGTACTAAATATATTTTTCTATTCAGTTGTGTGAGAAAAATTACTAATGACCTTTGATGAATGTGTTTAACAGCATATCATTCCATTGAAATTGGGGGGGATTCATGTATTACCATTGAATTAATGAATGCTATAAGTCGATTGTCAACATTTATAGGGTACATGGTTACTATGAAATGTTATTTGGTGAGAGACATAGAGATACTATATTCCATTTTAATTTTTCACTAAAGGTTCATACTAATTTACTATTCTTATATTAGGTGGGTGACCTCCCAGGATATCCACGAATGTGAAGTACCAAAATGGAAGAAGGAAATTGCAGAAATTGTATGTGTATTTGAGAAGGACCTCCCTACAAGTTTCATGGACCTACAACTCCATTTATTTATACACCTAGTCAATGACATTGAATTGGCGGGTGTCGTATCAACGAAGTGGATGTTTTTCTTTGAGAGGTATATGAAAACTCTAAAAAGATATGCCTGACAAAAGGAACATCCAGATGGTTGTATGAATGAAGGGTATGTATTGAATGAAGCATTTTTCTTCCTATGTGAATTCCTTGGTAAGGATTTTGAAGATGGGCCACACTTTTGGGATGAAGAACAAACATCAAATATTATTGATGGAGAAAAACCATAATCTAATGGTGTTCAAGTAGAAATTAGTAAGCAAATTCATGATCATTGTTGTTGATTTCCTTGCAATCATTACTTTTCTTTGTAATTTATTTGTCAAATTAACAACATAACATTTGGAGTTTGAAATAAACATGGCCACATGTAATAGGTGTAGATGAAAGTTCCATACTCAACAAGTTCATTATGTACCACATGGACTTTATGAACAAATGAATTGATTTGTATTATAAAAATATAGAAGAAGTGTTAGAAGCAAGGATACATTTTAAGAGATCCAACTCAAGGAATACTCAACTTCCCAGTGATCTGCTTGGGGAATGGGATACTAAACAAATTCAAAATCAAATAGAAGATGCATGTATAGATTCAAACATATCAAAAGATGAAATCAACATGTGTAGAGGATGTGAAAGAAAGGTACAATTGGAATTTTACAAAATGTTGTTTCCTTACAGTTTTGACACTATTAACTCTTTTAATATTTGTCATTATATTTTTTTTCACTGAAATAAATGGTCATTCACATGCGACAAAATATCCTGTAATGTGGGCATATGGATGACATTATCATGTAGAAAGCGTAGATGTAAAGAGATGATCCTTTGATTGTAGCACCATGGTTGATTTCAAGCAATCCAGACGAGCAAGCTCAAAATATAAGAATATTGTTGAAGGGAATCTACAATATGTTGGGAAAATCCAAGAAATTATTGAGTTGGATTATTGCTCTTTTAAATGTTGTATTTTTAAGTGTAGATGGTATGAATCATTTGAGAGGACACAGAAACATGATACTCATAGTTGATTGTTTTCTATAGATTCTTTGAGGTTCCTACAGGAGGATAAGGAGAATTATGTTCTACCAATTCATTGTGAGCAGGTATTTCTTTAACTCAAACAAGAAACAATAGTGATCATTAATCTATTGATTCATAGTTTATTGCAATAATATACATGTGTTTATTAATCAATAAAATCATTATAAGATATGTCTAATATATGTATGTCGTTCATGTGCAGGTATTTTTCTATGAAGATATTTTGGAGCCAAAATGGATATTTGTCATACATTATGATCTAAGATTAAGGCATGTATTTGATGATGCATTAGTGGATATTGAACAAAACAATGATGGTCAACAAAATCAAAGAGAGGGATTAGAGAAAATCAAAGAAATTAACATCCATGATGATGTTGAATATGGTTATGTTAGGGCACAAGAAGACAAAAATCAAGAGTTAGATGATGTTATGGAAGACAACAATATGGATGGTATAGAAAATGATGATCCAAATACATATGGTAATAATATATATGGTCTACAATCAAATATCAATGGTGATGAAGATGATGTAGGTCAAGATGAGGATGATGATAATATTAAATACTTGAAAGAACACATGAACATTGAAAATTATACATTGAATGAAATTGTTGCAGACAATAATTTTAATGACCAAGACTTCTAAATTTTCATAATTATTTGTAATCCATGTTTTTAAAATGTTGATTCTTATGGCCCAAAATTTGAAATTCTTCAATGTTATTTGTGTTGATACAAATTACCTATTGAAATATCCTAAAAGTGTTCAATCTTTGCTATGAATTGTTGGGAAAAAAATTAGGATTACTTGGATAAGAGTTGGCATGGTTAGTGGTCATTTGTTGGCAATTGTTAAAATATATAATTACATATATCGTATATGTAAAACAATGTAAATTCATACTATTAGGCTAAATGTATCCAAAGTTTGTTCATTAATTTATATTTAAAAAAAAAATGAAATATTTCACTAAGCCTAAACCTAAAACCTTAACCTTTATACCACATAAACCCTAACCCTTAACCCCTTAAAACATGAACAATATCGAAGATTATGTGGGGACATCAAACATCCTTGAGTCTTGAAAGCATCCCATACCATTAAAGCATGTGCCTAGTATAACCATGTCAAATTTCGACGCATACATGCACGGTTTGGAGAAATTTCAACATTGGCGTCATTCACTGCTAACCATGTATTTTTTATGGATGTCATTAATCCCTTCACCCGATATAATCCCTAACCCATTAACCATTAAACTACTTTCATGTTGGACACTATAAAATTCTTTTGGGATGTCTCAACTTAATAGAATCATGGCTTAATAGAATAAAATTCTTTTGGTAATCACAAATGATGACAATGAGACATGCATGATGAACATTGATGTAAACGTGGACAATATCAAAGATTATGTGGGGACATCAAAAATACTTGAGTCTTGAAACCATCACATACCGTCAAGGCATGTGTATAGTCTAACCATGTCAAATTGCGACGCATATAGGAACATATTAAAGGAATTTCAACGTTGTCCCCATTCATTTCTCACTATGTGGGGTCGGTGCATGACATTTGTGATGGGTGAATTGGAAGTTCCATGACATTTCAAGAGAGTTCCAACAAAGATTCTACATATGGAAATGACAAATGGTGATCGTGAGACATCCATTATGAATGTTGATCCAAACATGGATGATATCAAAGATTATGTGGGGACATCAAACATCCTTGAGTCTTAAAACCCTCCCATACCGTCAAGGCATGTGTCTAGTATAACCATGCCAAATTTCGATGCATACGGGTACAGATTGAAGAAATTTCAATGTTGGGCCCATTCACTGCTCACTGTGTGGGGTCGGTCGAAGAAATTTGTGATGGGTGTATTGGAAGTTCCATGATATTTCAAGAAAGTTTCGACCAAGATTCTACATATGGAAATGATGAATGATGACAATGATACGTCCATGATGAACATTGATGGAAATTTACTGAATGATCTCAAAGATTATGTGGGGACATCAGACATCCTTGAGTCTTGAAACCCTCCCATATCATCAAGGGATGTGTCTAGTCTAACCAAATCAAATTTTGACACATACAAGCATAGTTTGAAGAAATTTCAACATTGGCCCCATTCACTGCTCACTATGCGGGGTCGGTGGAAGACATTTGTGATGGGTGTATTATAAGTTCCCTGACATTTCAATAGAGTTTATGTTCGACAACACAGGTATTCCCATATAGGACGAACACCTTCAGTAACCACTCACATAACCAGATCAAAGATCAACACACCAATGTTTTCACGTGGTAAAACCCCTACGGGGAAACATCCACGGCCCCAGCCAACGCGACCACTTGGAGCAGTTTATTAATGCAAAGAAAAAGATTACAGAGAGATTTTACAAGAGAGTTTCTCACAATCGATCATCAGTAAATGACCCTCCATGCTCTTTAAATAGAGATCATGGACCAATCGGGTGTTAAGCCACGGATCAATGGTCATTAAGATTGAGGAGAGTATAAACCATTGGATCACTCTATGTCGGGAACATATCGTGACTGTCAGATTTCCTAACTACAAATGCATACTAATGAAACAAACTAAGAAACACACTTTTACCTAACGACATATTATACCAAGTAGATCTTAACTAACTCCTAAGTGTATAAATATCCAAACATCCCCCCTTAAGAACAACTTGGGATAGGATTGAAGGATTTACAATAGTGACACAATAGGAGAAGGAAGGAGGCATTAGAGCCTATCCCGCCTTAATGACAACTTCCTAAACTCCTAACATAGATCAAAGTTTGGAAAACTTCGCTTCTGTAAGAGACTTTGTGAAAATGTCTGCAACTTGATCTTCTGCAGGGAAAAAGAGCACTTCAATAACTTGATAATGAATTAGCTTTCTGATGAAGTGCATGCGTAGATTGATGTGTTTGTTACGTTGATGTTGAACTGGGTCTTTGGCAAGCTTGATGGCACTCTGATTGTCACACCAAAGGCTGGTCGAATGCTGGTGCTGGGATCCAAACTCTAAAAGGATCTGTCGAAGCCACAGGGCTTCCTGACTTGCATTTACCACTGCTCGGTACTCTGCTTCTGCTGAAGAAAATGCAATAGCATGTTGTTTCTTACAGGCCCAAGTGACAGGTCCTAAACCAAGTTTGAAAACATAACCTCTAGTAGATTTCCAATCATCAGGGTCACCGACCCAATCTGAATCAGTGAAACCAACCAATAAAGGAGTCCCCCCTGAACTGTAATGTATCACGAACTGAACTGTACCACAAACATAGCAAAGTATCCTTTTAGCTTATTTCCAATGGCTTTCATGGGGTGTTTTCATATATCAGGCAACAAGACCAACAACAAAGGAAAGATCAGGATGAGTATGAGTCAAGTATAAGAGGCTACCAACTAACTGACGGTACAGGGTGGCATCAACTTCAGGAGAAGTACAAGTGGCAGAAAGCTTGACTCCAGAATGGAAGGGAGAAGGGGTTGGTTTACAATCGTCCATGTGAAAGAGATGAAGAAATTCACAAGCATACTTAGACTGGGAAAGAAAAATTCCTTCATTGGTTTGCAAAACTTGGAGGCCAAGGAAATAGTGAAAAAAACCTAAGTCTATCATTTCAAATTTCTTCTTAAGGCTAGTTTTCACGTGGTTTAAAATTTTTGAGTCACTACCAGTAAGGATAAAGTCATCAACATAAAGGACAAGGATTATGAGATGGATTCCTACTTTCTTGGTATAGACATTAGGATCATAATGACATCTAGAGAATCCAGTGGCAATAAGAAAGCTATCCATTTTGGCATACCAAGCTCGGGGAGCTTGCTTGAGACCATAAAGAGATTTCTTGAGGCGACAAACAAGGCTAGAGTCATTCTGGACATAGCCAGGAGGTTGTTCCATGTAGATTT
>JASDQU010585452.1:73212-85046 GCA_032191745.1 Picea mariana
ATCAATCAGATCACTGGGCTTAGCATGCAAGGACTTGACCCACAAGATTTCTATCCTGGAAAATCCATGGACCGCAATCTCGCACAAAGGATCAAGGAAACCTACAGAGATGTTGAGAAGGGAATGCAAGGCTACAAGGTAGCCTCTATCCAGAGTAGCACAGTGCGCCTTGCCTGTCAGTTGATCACAGGAAAGTTAGTCCGCAAGAACTGACCCACCCAAGTGACTAGTTTTGTAGTCGACCTCGCAGGGAAGTGCACGAAGGGCATACAAATGAATTGGGTGAAGTACTCCGTGAACCAATTGGAACTAGACTGTAGGGAAGTGTAAGATCAAGGATATGAGTTCCACTTCAGCTGACTTTTAATATTGATCACTTTCATTGCATGGGAGATGTCGGAAGGTGCGACCTTCCCGAAAATCGATCCCTTTGAACCTTTGGCCACGAAGTTCAGTACACTATGGTATTCTAGTGACATGAACAAGCAATGGCAGTTAAATGTCGTGTTCCACACATATTACAACCAGTTGAAGACAACTAACCAGTCCGAGTCTCGCATCATGCCGAATACTCTCCACAGGTTTCGGCCTTTAATGAAATTCAGCGCGGACCACCATTTCATTTATATTACAACACGCGCTGATGAGCACAAGAAAAAACTTCAATCTTACTACAAACTGACAGAGGAGGACCTAGAAGAGATTACTAAAGACTAGTCGGAGGACCTCCTCATCCCAGCAGACCCTGCGGAGATGTCCGACATTGACAGTCTAGAAGCATCACATGATACACCTAGACTCAACAAGACAAAGAAGAATGAAGAAGACCAAGACGTAAGCAATACCTCAACAAAGACTACTTTCATCTCAGCAGAGAAAGGAGGAGATGATGGAGAGATAGATGGCACATAAGTTGAAAAAAAGAAAGTCGAGGTTACACCGCATAGAGACGAGGAGGATCCCTTGAAGAAAAGGAAGGTGTCCCCCCCGAAACCTTCTTCCCGAAAGAAATCGAGAGCATCTATGACCAAAATGCAGACTACCCTCACCTTAGATGACTTCAATTTCATTGTAGCATCACTGAACGATGCTTCACTGGAGATAACAGAGAAGTAAGAGGCTCAGTAGGAGAAGATATACAATTGAAATAAGGTTGAACTTCAAGGGGTGCAGCAGGCACTTCAGTCTAGCCGAGCAGTCTCCACTACGCCTCTGCCATTGGAAACACCAGAAATGGGAGATGATTCAGCTCAACTCCACCGAATCACTAACACAATCGAAGCTCGCCTTCAACGAGAAAAGGAGGAAACAGTGCAAGAAACCCAGGCTTTAGCACAAGTACAAGGAGACCTTTTAGAGAAACGTAGTACTACAGAATGGGAAAGGCTTTCTCTCCAAGCAAAGTGGGATGAAGAAAGAGCATAGTTGCAACAAAGCAAGGAACAGTTGCTCGCAGAGAAAATCAAAGTAAAGGAAGGGGTCAACAGAGCACTTCGCTTTGTGACAGTTATAGAAGTAAATACCGAAGAGAGAGTCCCACAGCAGGTGGCACAACTTGAAGAAGTGATTCAACACGTACAACAAAGCATAGCAGATTTGGAGCTACGCACAGTGCCCAAGACCCTACAAGATGTAAGAGACCAAAGGGAATCAACTGCCAGGAGCGCAGTTGAGAGACTGGAGGCTCTTTCCCTGGAGTGAAAGAAGCTGAGTAACCCCCAAACATATTAGAAGGTTGTTGAGAATCCATAATTACAGGCACTGGAGTCGCAGCTCCGGGAAGTGAAGCAACACGCAGACACACTACAGGTGCAACTGAAGGCCTTGTCAGCTGTAGACAGAATGAAGAGATCTCAAGAGCAATGCACTGCCCAACAGTAGATCCATATGATCCAGAGAAAATTTATGGAAGTAACTCAATGACTCCAACCTGTGCAAGATAAGGCATGCCAATTGTTAACAGAGGTTGAAAGTCAAGGAGCAGAGCTAGAACAGGTTGTCACCACAGAAAAACAACGCCTATAAGGGCCAGTGAATGACACAGTGATCTATGAGTTCACTGGGAAAGAATCCATAGCAAAGCAGTAGGTTGAAGTAGCTCGATCCAAGCTCGAGGCGTTCGAGGCAGAACTAGTGAGATCAGAGTGACTCGAGACGAGTGACAGGTGAGTGTTGGGGGCCTGTTGGCCCTTGACCAAGTTTTGGGAGATTCTTGGTCATGTTGACCTATTTTGGGACTTCGACAGGTCATCGAAGGAGGAGCACAAGACGAAGCAGAGATCACGAGATCTCAACCCCTCCTTAGGGCCTTTTTTGGGATGTGGGAATATGTAGTGGGAATGGGATGTCGGCCCATGGGTTTTACCCATGTTTAGGCCTATTTTGTATATAAATAGATGCTTAGGAAAGATAGAAGTAGAAGTGCATCTATGTGATGTGAATGTATGCTCAGTGCAAGTAGAGTCTGTAAGTGATTTGTGCATGACTGTAAGAGACTTGCAGAGCTAAGTGTAGGTTCTTGTAGTAGGTTGTGGAAGGCTTAAGTGATGTAACACAAGGAGGAAAGATCTAGCGAGATGCGCAGATATTCTGTCCTGTGCGGAGTAAGGGTTTCGAGGCTCTGTGCTTGTAACCGATTGACTGAAGACAATAAAGAAGAAGACTTGGTGGACGTATCCCCAGGGTTGGGGTGAACCACGTAAATACTATGTTATGCTACTTTGTGCTTTGTCTTGATGTGTTCTCATTTTATTTGCTAAGTGCTTTGATGTATTTAGATAGATCTACTTATTTTTTTTTCTTATGACATGCGAGAATGTTAGATCTGGTCTATATGGCTATGCTTAGTGCTTGATCTTCTCGATCTGATCTATTTATTTATGCTAAGTGCTTAAATACATTAGATTAGTGTGGATGCTATGAAGCTCTATTATATCAGCGAAGTAGATATTGATTGCATATTGAGGAATTGACGGTGCTAAGTGCTTTATTAAGTAGTACAATCATAGATCTGTGTCCCAGCTAAGGTTGTAGACACCTGAGTCTTGCAACCACCCCTGCCTCTACCTCAGGTGAGACTTCATCTTCTTCATAGGTGTTGCTGAAAGGGTTGGTATATAGGGCTTTGTTGGTGCGTTGTTGTAGCATTGAACCCTGGGTTTGCCCTTGTGCCAACACACCTCCTCCTTTATTTTTCTCGGAGAATTCCCAAGACACGTGTCCTGTCTTTCCATAGGCATAACATCTTACTTCTCCTCCTCCTCTTCTTCTTCTTCCTCTAGAATAAATTATTCCACCACCCTGTCTTCCTCAGGATTTTTCTCCTCTTTCCGAGTGACCGTGTGGTTTTTTAGCCTCGTCCTTAGAATTATGTGCCTTGTCATGGGTAACTCCCTTACCTCTGGTTGGGACTATGCCTTTGCCTCTTCCTCACTGGCTTTTCTTTCTGGCCAACTTATCCTCTGCCTTCAACGCAAACTGATAAACATCCTCCACTGTCTTTATTGACATCATGTTGAGCTCATCCTGGATTTCATATCTCAGGTCATTCATATATCTGGATACTTTTTCTTCATCTCCCTCTCTTCATATTAAGATGGCCATGTGGGATAGGTATATTGGATACTTTTCTTGTTGAAATTTTGGCTTGATGTATATACCCAGGGTCGTAAAATTGTTTTTTTTAAACTCCAAAACATGATATCAATATGTCAAAAATGTGACTAATGTGAGGCTTTTTGTTGCATAGCATATTCATTGAAATGATATAATTGGTGTACTAAAACATATTGACTATGTTGTGTATTACAAGATCCAGATGAGGCCATGACAACAGATCGTGTCATATCAAATGAGGACACAACGAATGGCACAAGATATCATGTACTCTAATTTTGACTTAACTTAGGAAAAAATGATCTCATGGCATTTTGTGATATGTCCATCTTTTTTCACAAATTGTTAAATTTTATAGTGTATTATCCAATCCTGTCAGAAATTAATGCACATTGTTGATTATTTTAGATGGAGATTGGAGCAAATGTAGAGCCTGAGCATTCAACTAGAAAATGAAAAATATATGTACGTGGACGTTGACCTAAAACTGTTAAATTATGTAGAGGACAATGGGTGGAAGAGGATATGACAATGGATCATGTAGAAACAAAAAATGATTGCATTGAGCAAGAGGTTGGTCTGAAATATAGTACATGGGATGAATACTTTGAGAAAATTGTTATTTGTGGATGTTCAGTATGTCATGGAAAGAAACAATTCAAACTAGCAATTGTACAAATACATTACATAGAGGATGAGCTTCCAGTGGGTAGTATGCCTCCTACAATCGATTCAAATCCAATTGGAATTGTGGTAAGGAATTTTACAATTTGATATAAATAATATGTATACTTCTTTCAAAATTGTTTTATATTATTTAAATAATTAATTTTTTCTTAATGAATACTTGCAGGATAAATTTCTTTGTTTAAAGTTTCTTGGAGCACTGAATTCTAGATGATAATTTATTAGATGATACATCTAACAAAAATATGTGCACAGATACCAACTCCGAAGATGAGGATTTGATGAAAACAACTAACAGAACAAGAACCACTTTAAAGATGCATAATTTTCTTAAAGACAAGGGGAAGGTGGACTACATACCCTATTAGAATGAACGTGATGGAGATGATAAATTTCCCTTGAGTTTTAGATCAATTTACAAAGAGACATTTGATCATTGACTATATTGCGCTTGGCCTAGTGATCAACAACTACCTAAAGTGTATGAGGTGTTTCAATTTTGGGGATACAACTACATGATACGACCATCCAATATTCATGGAGAAAATCTAGGCCTCTTTGTTGTACAAAATGTCCATGTGGGATATATACATAGAAACAATTCACAACAAACCACTAGGAGATTAATGTCAAAGTATGGTCTGTCATATTACAATGGTGAATGGGGAAGGCTAGCAGAATATAATCCTAACATGTCAACATATGGTCTAAATTAGAATATATGTACACATAATCTCCAATTGGAAAGTGGAAAAGAAATAAATAGTAATATTATGTATATATATGGACGTGCATACACACACAAAAATATTGCAGGTTTTATAAATAGTAGTAATGTAAAGGACCCTAATGTAAGACCGAATTGTCAATTTGTTGAAGTTATAAATGATAAAGATGAATATGTGGACATAGAGGTTGATAGATTGATAATGGTTGAGGCTATTATGGACCTTACCATTGGGGATGAGTTATTTATTAATTACCCCTTCTTAAAAATCACTCCTGCATGAAAGAAAAAGGGAAGAACAAGGTCTCCCTAAGGATGTTCGTAAGGGAAGAAAACCAAAGAATAATCAATGAGTGTGGATTGACATTTTATACACTATGTTGTCAAAATTGTGTTTTATTTTAAATTATTGTATAAAAGAAGTAGTATATAAAATAATATTTCATTATTCAATTGATGTATATATGTTCATATATTCTATAATCTTATTGGTTAAGACAATATATTTGATTATATTTCTTTGAAATTGATACAATTATGATTTATCCAATTGTTGCGAAACATTAAATAATTCTTTTGTTTGTTGAAAGGTAGAAGATTTGATGATACACCTACTAATACCCAAGATCAAACTGGCTTATTAAGATTTGGATGGGATGATCCAAACCATCCTTTAAACCATACCAGGGTGAACATAGTAACATTGAAGAGAATACTACCAACTGATAAATTTGAAGAGCTGATGAGATTAGCATACATTGATGACATTCTACATAGATTTAATGATGATGATGGTAGAGAAAATGAAGTGCATGAAGAAGGATTGAATGAAATGGTTATAACTTTCTTTGGGGATGGATACAATGATGACGATAATGATCATATGGTTGACAGTAACGATGATAGTAGGGGTAATTACCATCAAGGTAATCTTGATGATAACAACCTGAAAGACTCAATCAAGCAAGCTGTGAAGACACATGTGTTGAGATAGGGTGCAAGTAGAACCTCAAAAATTGCATGCACATTGATATTATTAGAAATCAAGTCACTATTTGGTTTGTCAAACAAATGATTCACTACCCTACTGAAGTGATTTGAAATGTATTTCTTACTTTTCATTGTCTATTGGTGTACGTAATTCGTAAATATTCATCAACTTCGTTTATATTTCTATAAGGGGATGTTATAAACGATATATTGTATATAAACAATCATAGTATATATTGGCATATCGAACATGTTCATCATAAGTCAAACATTAATTGATTTAATCTCTAGAAATCTGACAAGGCACTAAAAACTAAAATATTCCCTGAAGAGAATGTGTTGCCATCAACTTGCAGAGAAGCACATCAATTGTTGGTTGAGTTGGGGATTGAATATAAACACATTCATTCATGTAAAAATGATTGAATTTTATACAAAGATGAATATCAAAACAAAGTAGAATGTTTTGTATGCAAACATAAGAGATATCGTACATATGTACAAGGTCCTACAGTTCCAAAGAAGGTTTGACGTCACATGCCAATTATACCTAGACTTTAACGAATTTTTCATTTCAAGTCACTTGCACAATTGATGGACTGGCATGCAAATAACATGAGTAAATATGGATTCATACAAATTATGATTGACTCCAAATAAATGAAACACATAGAGGAAAAATGGCCAAGTAAATTCAAAGATGAACCACGTAGTATTAGGTTTTCTCTTGCAATTGATGAAGTGATCTCATTCTCTTTCCTTAGCTCAAATTATAGTGTTTGGTTAGTCAGATTGATAGTATACAATATTCACCCATGGATGAGTGTTAGAAAGGAGCACCTTATGCTGATGCTCATTGTTCCAGGAAAACCAAGTTAAAAATATGGATGTTTATATTGCGCCTTTTATTGATGAGATGCAACTACTATGGAAAGGCATAAGAATGTATGAAATATCACGTCCTCCATAAAATAGGTCCTTCGTGTTGTATGGTGTGCTATGTTGGACTATGCATGATTTCCCAACACTTGGCGTCTGTTTTGGTAAGATAAAATATTTACTTATTCACACTCATAATTTATTTTCATCCCAACTTTCATACTTACTTTTATACTATTATTATGATGCCATTAACATTACTTATTGAATTTCATGGATTCAAACAAAGGGGATATTTGCATGTCCAAGATGTGTAGATAAATTTCAAGGGAAGTATTCTAAAGATCTACATAAATGTATTTACGGAAACAACAAGGTTTTTCTACCACCAGATCATAAGTTTAGAAATCATCTGAAGAATCAGTTTGATCAAAAAGTTGAAAATAGATGTCCTCCCATGATTATGGGTCTAGGTGATTGAATTAAGAAGTATGGATATGCTGAATTGAATGCTTGGGAGGATTTTTTTGACCGAGGTGATTCAATTGAAGAACCAGAACAATTTGTAGTTAATATGCCAGAAGGAATGAAAAGGAAATCCATATTTTATGAGATCCCTTACTGGAAGGATCTATTAATATCTCACCTATTAGATCCTATACACATCTTCAAAAATGTCCCAAATTTTATTGTATCTTTGTTATTCTGTGTTAAGCATATGTTAATAATCTGTAGTCATTTCGTTCTTCTCATAAAATCTAGATCAATCAGGCAAATCGAAGGACATATTGTCTTCGAGGAGAGATATTTCTCTTTCACATACCAAAATTGATAGAAGACATTTTTGGCCAAATGGGGAAAATGAAACATATGCAAAATCTCCATGGATTTTGAAAAAAAAGAAGAGCTAGACTAACTAAAAAATGCCATCCGTTCAATAAGTACACCTACTAGCTATGGGTCATCATTGGATAAATATTTTACATTTGATGGGCATATCACAATATTTAAAACACATGATTTTCATAATTTTATAAAGATATTATATATCATCATTTAAGTTTTACTAGTAACATTGATTAAGTACTAAATATATTTTGCTATTCTATTGTGTGAGAAAAATTACTAATGACCTTTGATGAATGTGTTTAACAACATATCATTCCATTGAAATTGGGGGGGATTCATGGATTACCGTTGAATTAATGAATGCCATAAGTCGATTGTCAACATTTATAGGGTACATGGTTACTATGAAATGTTATTTGGTGAGAGACATAGAGATACTATATTCCATTTTAATTTTTTCACTAAAGGCTCATACTAATTTACTATTCTTATATTAGGTGGGTGACCTCCAAGGAGATCCACAAATGTGAAGTACCAAAATGGAAGAAGGAAATTTCAGAAATTGTATGTGTATTTGAGAAGGACCTCCCTACAAGTTTCATGGACCTACAACTCCATTTATTTATACACCTAGTCGATGACATTGAAATGGCGGGTGTCGTATCAACGAAGTGGATGTTTTTCTTTGAGAGGTATATGAAAACTCTAAAAATATATGTTTGACAAAAGGAACATCCAGATGGTTGTATGAATGAAGGGTATGTATTGAATGAAGCATTTTTCTTCCAATGTGAATTCCTTGGTAAGGATTTTGAAGATGGGCCACGCTTTTGGGATGAAGAATAAACATCAAATATTATTGATGGAGAAAAACCATAATCTAATGGCGTTCAAGTAGAAATTAGTAAGAAAATTCATGATCATTGTCTTTGATTTCCTTGCAATCATTAATTTTCTCTGTAATTTATTTGTCAAATTAACAACATAACATTTGGAGTTTGAAATATACATGGCCACATGTAATAGGTGTAGACGAAAGTGCTATATTCAACAAGTTCATTCTGTACCACATGGAATTTATGAAAAAATGACGTGATTTGTATTATAAAAATATAGAATAAGTGTTAGAAGCAAGGATACATTTTAAGAGATCCAACTCAAGGAATACTCAACTTCCCAGTGATCTTCTTGGGGAATGGGGAAAATATTGCACACTAGAATGGGATACTAAACAAATTCAAAATCAAATAGAAGATGCAGGTATAGATTCAAACATATCAAAAGATGAAATCAACATGTGTAGAGGATGTGAAAGAAAGGTACAATTGGAATTTCACAAAATGTTGTTTCCTTACAGTTTTGACACTATTAACTCTTTTAATATTTGTCATTATATTTTTTTTTGCTGAAATAAATGGTCATTCACATGCAATGAAATATCCTGCAATGTGGGCATATGGATGACATTATCATGTAGAAAGTGTAGATGTAAAGAGATGATCCTTTGATTGTAGCACCATGGTTGATTTCAAGCAATCTAGTCGAGCAAGCTCAAAAGATAAGAATATTGTTGAAGGGAATCTACAATATGTTGGGAAAATCCAAGAAATTATTGAGTTGGATTACTACTCTTTTAAATGTTGTATTTTTAAGTGTAGATGGTATGAATCATTTGAGAGGACACAGAGACATAATACCCATAGTTGATTGTTTTCTATAGATTCTTCGAGGTTCCTACCGGAGGATAAGGAGCATTATGTTCTACCAATTCATTGTGAGCAGGTATTTCTTTAACTCAAACAAGAAACAATAGTGATAATTAATCTATTGATTCATAGTTTATTGCAATAATATATATGTGTTTATTAATCAATAAAATCGTTATAAGATATGTCTAATATATGTATGTCGTTCATGTGAAGGCATTTTTCTATGAAGATATTTTGGAGCCAAAATGGATATTTGTCATACATTATGATCTAAGATTAAGGCATGTATTTGACGACACATTAGTGGATATTGAACAAAACAATGATGGCCAAAAAAATCAAAGAGATGGATTAGAGAACATCGAAGAAATTAACGTCCATGATGATGTTGAATATGGTTATGTTCAGGCACAAGAAGACAAAAATCAAGAGTTAGATGATGTTATGGAAGACAACAATATGGATGGTATAGAAAATGATGATCCAAATACATCTGGTAATAATATAGATGGTCTATAATCAAATCTCAATGGTGATGAAGATGATGTAGGTCAAGACGAGGATGATGATATTATTAAATACTTGAAAGAACACATGAACATTGAAAATGATACATTAGATGAAATTGTTGCAGACAATAATTTTAATGACCAAGACTTCTAAATTTTCATAATTATTTGTAATCCATGTTTTTAAAATGTTGATTCTTATGGCCCAAAATTTGAAATGCTTCAGTATTATTTGTGTTGATACAAATTACCTATTGAAATATCCTTAAAGTGTTCAATCTTTGCTATGAATTGTTGGGAAAAAAATTAGGATTACTTGGATAAGAGTTAGCATGGTTAGTGGTCATTTGTGGGCAATTGTTAAAATATATAATTACATATATCGTATATGTAAAACAATGTAAATTCATACTATTAGAATAAATGTATCCAAAGTTTGTTCATTAATTTATATTTTAAAAAAAATTGAAATATTTCACTAAGCCTAAACCTAAGACCTTAACCTTTATACCACATAAACCCTAACCCTTAACCCCTTAAAACATGAACAATATCGAAGATTATGTGGGGACATCAAACATCCTTGAGTCTTGAAACCATCCCATACCATTAAAGCACGTGCCTAGTATAACCATGTCAAATTTCGATGCATACATGCACGGTTTGGAGAAATTTCAACGTTGGCCTCATTCACTGTTAACCATGTAGGTTTGATGGATGTCATTAATCCCTTCACCCGATATAATCCCCAACCCATTAACCATTAAACCACTTTCATGTTGGACACTATAAAATTCTTTTGGGATGTCTCAACTTAATAGAATCATGGTTTAATAGAATACAATTCTTTTGGGAATGACGAATGATGACAATGAGATGTGCATGATGAACATTGATGTAAACATGGACAATATCAAAGATTATGTGGGGACATCAGAAATACTTGATTCTTGAAACCATCGCATACCGTCAAGGCATGTGGATAGTCTAACCATGTCAAATTGTGACGCATATAGGAACATATTGAAGGAATTTCAATGTTGTACCCATTCATTGCTCACTATGTGGGGTCGGTGCATGACATTTGTGATGGGTGAATTGGAAGTTCCATGACATTTCAAGAGATTTCCAACAAAGATTCTACATATGGAAATGACAAATGATGATAGTGAGACATCCATTATGAATGTTGATGCAAACATGGATGATATCAAAGATTATGTGGGGACATCAGACATCCTTGAGTCTTAAAACCCTCCCATACCGTAAAGGCATGTGTCTAGTTTAACCATGCCAAATTTCGATGCATATGGGTACAGATTGAAGAAATTTCAATGTTGGCCCCATTCACTGCTCACTGTGTGGGGTCGATGGAAGAAATTTGTGATGGGTGTATTGGAAGTTCCATGATATTTCAAGAAAGTTCCGACAAAGATTCTACATATGGAAATGATGAATGATGACAATGATACGTCCATGATGAACATTTATGCAAATGTACTGGATGATCTCAAATATTATGTAAGGACATCAAACATCCTTGAGTCTTGAACCCTCCCATACCGTCAAGGCATGTGTCTAGTATAACCAAATCAAATTTTGACGCATACATGCATAGTTTAAAGAAATTTCAACATTGGCCCCATTCACTACTCACTATGCGGGGTCGGTGGAAGACATTTGTGATGGGTGTATTAGAATTTCCCTGACATTTCAATAGAGTTTCTATTCAACAACACAAGTATTCCAATAGAGGATGAACACCTTCAGTAACCACTCACATAACCAGATCAAATATCAACACACCGATGTTTCCTCGTAGGGGTTTTACCACGTGAAAACATCGGTGTGTTGATATTTGATCTGGTT
>JASDQU010585453.1:0-12726 GCA_032191745.1 Picea mariana
GAGTTAATGAGGGATGGGGGTGAACCACCCATTCGTGGAGGCCTCAGACCTTACCACCGCGGGGAAATTCATGCCACACGCAACCTCGCCAAAAAATAAAAGGCAGGTAAAAGGTGTGGAAGGGGAGGGGCACGAGGGGGAGATCGTAGGAGAAGATCGAAAGAACTCTAGAACAAAAATACAGAGTGAGTGATAGCAAAAAATAAGGGGAGTAACCTTCATTCTCATTCACTGAAGAACAGAGATAGAGAGTCTCAAGCATTGTGGTCTCAGCCCGAGGGTGGCTAGTGGTAAATCCCTTCGAAATCGCTGAGCCTATGGTTGGGTGGAAACGAGCACCCCTCTCAGCAGTTGCATCACATCTGGTGTTTTTTTGATAAGTGTTTTATATCTTGTACCTTGAAATTTATATGCTGACATGTCTGCTCATAGTTTGTGAAATTATGAATGGTTTCAGTATAAGACTATCTATATGGCGTTTGGATCAAAAATGATGGCTACATGTTTTTATTGGAAAGACCACGTATGGATTATGTGAATATATATATATATATATATATATATAGAGAGAGAGAGAGAGAGAGAGAACTAATACAGATTTCAAGTCTATTCTCGAGAGATTTGTTCTCGTATTTGTCTTACCTGATGCCTTGGATAGATTTCCCCACAAAGGCACTCTTTCGAGACCACTCCCTTACCTTCTAGAATACCTTCCAGTCTGGTCTTCAAACCTGGTGAAAATTGCCTAAGGACCTGAAGGAGGATGTTATAGTTTAAGTCTTAAAATCTTGCATGAGAGAGATTGGTCCTCGTAGACTTCAACATTTTGGCATTTTGGTATCCGAAATACCCAAGGGAGAGTTCCCTTGCACTCGCAATTCCCGAAACCCCGACTTGCAACATCTCGAAATATTAGCATGGGGGTAAGTTAGGAGTTTTCAGAGTTTTCGGCACCTAGAGTATCTAGCTGCGAGTTCTCTTCCACTCACAAGTCCCAAAACCCTGACCTGTGAAATCCCGAAATGACAACGTGTGGATGAATTAGTAACTTTAGGTGGTTTAGTACCCAGGATACCCTCCCTCTTGCTAAATGCACAAATGAGATCCTTTCGGAGGATCTGAGGTCTGTTACGACCGTAAAATTGAATGAAGGAACGCAGGCGATAATGCCTCGACCCCTTTTTAACCTTTGCAAGTAACGAAGAAATTGGGACCATCGGTCCCAAGACCTATGGGAGTGCATGGACCGTCCAGCTGTAGAGTACACATGGCGGCCGGTAAGCATTTCGGCATTTCGGCACCCAGGAGACCAGAGGGTAAGAGCCCTTGTCCTCACAACTCGCAAAATCCTGACATACGAAACCCCGAAATGACGGGGCATGGACAAGTTAAGAAGATTCAGTATTTCAGCACCCGGGATACCTAAAGGCAAGTCCCTTGTACACGCCAATCCCGAAATCCCAACGGGTGAAATCCCGAAAGGAAAATACATGGATATGTTATGATATTTCGGCATTTCGGAAATCAGAATACTCAAGGTCGTATTCCCTGGTACTCGCAAGTCCCGAAATCCTGACTTATGAAGTCCCGATATGGCAGTGTGACTTGGATATATGTTTTGGCGTTTCGGTACCTGAGACCCCCCCAAAGGACAATTTTGTTCTGAGTATCTACTAGATGTGAAACCTCGAGATGGCCTAGTGCGCATAAAGTTGATACTTCAGTGTTTCGGCTTCTGGAGTGTCGAAGGGCATGAACCCCTTGACATTTTATAACGTGAAATCCCAAAAGGAGAAATGTCGAAATGAGCTTAGAAATGAATACCAGTTTTGGAGTTTCGGCTCCTAGGAAACCAAAGTGCGAGACCTCCTATCTGCGCACATCCCAAAATCCCGACATGCAAAACCCTGAAATAATAATAGCATGGACGACATAGGGTGTTTTGGTATTTCGGCACCCGGGGTACCTAACGGTAACTTTGCTTGTGCTTTCCAGTCCCGAAAACCCAGTTTGTGAATTCCTGAAATGGGTTGAGTGACATATATATACATGTATGTAGGATTCGAAGTTTCGGTTCCCGGGAAAACCAGGTGTGAGACCTCCTGTTGTCGTATATCCTGAAATCTCGATGGAGGAAACCCAAAAACAATGAAGCATGTTTAGAGATAGCGTTTTTGGAGTTTTGGCTCCTGGGAAACCCAGATGTGAGACCTCCTGTCATCACATTCCTCGAAATTTTTGTATGCGAAATCCCAAAGGGTAGAGTGCCTAGACTTAATCTGGGTCATTGTTAATCATGTTAAGCAGTTAGATCCATTTCAGATTTCGGCCCTTCGAAAGACAAGAGACAAAGGGGAATACATGCACCACGATTTCCCAAATGGAGAAAACCAATGAGCACCTCCCCGATAAGGCCTGTGGTCATAGCCGTCGATCATATGAGTGCGGTTAAGGGATAGCAGGGTCTGCATCAGGCCCCGTAGGGATTTGGGGAATTCCATTCCTCATTGAAAGAAGGAATAAAAGCCAAAAATTTTTGATTCCTGTAGTGGGTATGTTACAGATATGAATCAAGGAAGTTGAAGGAGAATGAAAGAAACTATGTCACTCATGATTTGGAGTTGGCAGCCATAGTGCATGCCCTGAGGAAATGGAGACACTACCTCATGGGAAAGAGTTTTGAGCTAAGAACAGACCACAATGGTTTGAAATATTTATTTGATCAGCCAAATCTAAATGGTAGACAAAGAAGATGGTTAGAATTTCTAAGAGAATATGACTTTGATATAAGGCATATCAAAGGAAAAGAAAATAAATTGGCTGATGCACTCAGTAGGAGGGTGCATGAGTTTCATGCTACAACCATCAGCATGTATCAGACTGATGTTAAAAGAAAAATTATGGAGGCTGCAAATAAATATATGCAGTACAGAGAATTGGTAGAAATGCTATAGCAAGGTAAGACACCACAGAGAATGGATAATTATAAGTTGGGATTAGATGGAATACTGCTACACAAGAACAAAATTTTTATACCAAATGTCCAAGACTTGAAACATACAATTTTGCGTGAGATGCATAATGTTCCTTATGTACGACACCCTAGATATCAGAAAATCATAACAGTGGTCAAGAGACAATACTTTTGGCCAGGTATGAAGAGAGAAATTACAGAATACATTGCTAGGTGTATGGAGTACCAGAAAGTTAAAACAGAGCATAGGCACCTTGCAGGATTGCTGCAACCTTTACCCATTCCTGAACGGAAGTGGGAAGTGGTGACAATGGATTTTATTATGAGATTTCCCAGAATAGGTAAGATACATGATTCGATTATGGTAGTGGTGGACAAGCTTACAAAATCTACCCATTTTATTCCACTAAAAAATACTCACAAAGCAACAGATGTTGCTGATATTTTCATGAAGGAAGTGGCACGATTGCATGGAGTTCCTAAAATGATTGTGTCTGATAGAGATCCGAAATTCACCTCCAATTTTTGGAAAGGATTGTTCAAAGGATTTGGAATGAATCTGAACTTTAGTACAACTTATCATCTCAAGTCTGATGGACAGACAGAAAGAGTGAATAGGGTGATAGAAGATATGTTGAGAATGTATGTGATGGAAAAGCCATCGAAATGGGAAGACTACCTACACTTGATAGAATTCGCTTATAACAATGGGTATCAGGCATCATTGAAAATGAGCCCGTTTGAAGCACTTTATGGCAGAATGTGCAATACTCCAGTAAGCTAGGATAATCCAATTGATAGAACGGTAGTTGGGCCAGAGTTGCTCAAGGAGATGGAAGACCAAATGTTAAAAATTAAGCAGAATTTGAAAGCTTCCCAAGACAGATAGAAAATTTATGCTAATAAAAAACAGAATCCACAGAGAATTCAAATTGGGTGATCATTTTTTCTTGAAAGTGAAAGTTGACAGGAGTTCCCTGAAGTTGGGAAGTTGCGCCAAGTTAGCAGCTAGATTTTGTGCACCATTTAAAATCCTAGAAAGGATTGGTCCTGTTTCTTATATGATTGCATTGCCTACATCTATGTCTGTTCATAATGTCTTCCATGTATCATTTCTAAAGAAATATATACCCGATGCTAATCATGTTATTGATTGGAATGTTATTCAAGTGGAGCAAGAAGGCGCTTTCCAAGTGCATCCGGTGCGCATCCTGGATCGAAAAATCAAACAACCCTAGAATCACGCCATAGGACTTGTAAATGTCTAATGGACTTGGTACAGACCTGAAGATGCTACTTGGGAGCATGAGGATACAATGCGGGCAGAGTACCCACATATTTTTGAAGAATTTTGAAAAGTTTGTTGTATATGGATAGATGATGCACTAAGGACAGTGCATAAATAAGGGGAGGGGATTGTAATATTCCTCAGACGAACCCAAATGTAAATATAATCCAAGTGTATTTAAGCTAGTGAGTTTTTTAGACATCATTTTTTGTAATACACCTTTCATGGCATGGTGCGCACATATACTGCACAATAAAGGGATGTAATGTGCACATTTTGAATATCGCGCGTAGTAACTAAGGTGCGCGCAACCTTAAAGACAAAGGATACAACGCGCAGTAACAAAGTGTGTGCAATATTAAGGTCAGGGAACCTTTTTGTATATAATATGCGTTATAGGCTAGTGAGCCAGTATTATAAGTCGAAATGCTTATGTCTTGGAATTAGGCCAATGCGCCTAGATGTCAAGGGCCAATGCACATACTTTGTACTTGACTCATGATTAATATAAAATACATCACTGCATGTAGACCGACCACGATAAAAGAGATGGGCGACTGAACTTCACCAGTTAGGGTAAGGGAGGGCCAAAAGTCAAGGAATATTATATTAATATTTCCTAAAACATAACGTATGGATAATTAGTTTATCCTAAGTTCTAAAGTTGGGGACAAGTGGACAAAAGTAACTTCTGATATGACAAGTGTCAAGTTGGGTACATGCATTCATATCATGGGGAAACTTAGCCCAGAGGGGGGAATTTAGAGAGAGAGATTACGAGTGGAAAATAGGGGAAACCACTATGGGACCAATTTTGACAAAGAGTTCAGAGTGATTTTGAAAACACATTCAGTTATCCAGTCAATGACTCCATGACCATTTTCACTCATACATTCTGTTATCCTTGAGACAACCATTCCACCTTTCTGAAACCTATTTTCCCATCCCTTTTGGTTGGTGTACCTATTTAGCTTGGAGCAAGATTGAAGAAGTGAGTTGTCAGGCCCATGAGCAGTTCTCTAGGCAAGAGAATTGTTGTGGATTGATTTTCATTGGTGCTAGACTGCAGCTATAGTGCTCTGAGACTTCCATTACGGCCTGTTGTTGAAGCCCTGGAAGGGACGTGGGGAAGTCGAGGGACTATTGAGCAGAGAAGGGGCACACTTCCTTGGGTGGGACAGGCATGTGGGAAATGAGAGGTTGTGGGATATTAGTTGAGTGAGCACCTTAGACGAAGTCTTTCCTGTTGTCCATGAGCCTTAGCCTAGATAGGAATCTCTTACCCTGGGTGGAGTTCAGTCCCAGCTCGGGGGTGATTCACTTTTGAGAGTGATGAACAATGTATTCTATAGCTAGGAGGTTCGGGGACGATCTGTAAGCACTTGGTGACAGTATTTCTAAGATAAGTACCAATTGTATGATAAATGGATATGTTGTTTTTTTATTTACATACCCATGTTACGATTTTATCATATATGTGACTATGTTGCTTGTGTGCTTATGGGTAATTTCCTGTAAATGAGGCATATCGGTAATTACTGTTATTTTAATATAAAAGTCGTATGTTATAGAAAGTAATGGTTTGTATATGTTTAGATGTAAAGCTTCTACGAGCATGTTGTATGTATATGTTTTAGTTGCATGAAGTCTAAAGAGTAAATTTAGGTGGCATTGCTTAGTTGACTATTGGGTATGCTACTGTATGTTCTGCATTAAGGGAATGAAATGAAATATGTTCCCTAGAGTATCATGTCCTGGCCTCATGGATGGGAATGTTAGCCACTAGCGTCAGAGCATGAGTGGTTTCTCTGGAGTGGTGTACCCCGGCCTCAGGTTGGTTGAGGGGTTCATTACAATATTACATGTGATAGGATGATTATTTTATACAAAATCATTCAGAACTACTCAAGCATTGAGGACAACACTTGTCTGAAGGGGAGGGGCATATTAATCCTTAAATCGGGGCACATTACCCCGTAATTAGGGAATATTACATTAGTATTGTTATTTCATTTATGTCGGTTTGGGTCCATTAGTTGTAATTGTAACTCCTAGTCTCCCATATATACCAAGGAGACCTTTTCATTTGGAATCATCTTGCTTTGTGAATTCATGTGATGTATAAGGAGGTTCCCCCCATTGAAGATGCTTGTTATCTGAATTTCTCCCTTTGTTAAGGCGTGGAGTACTTATTTTGAGTTTTTTATGCCATTTTGATATTTGGTTCTTCACAAGAGTAAAAAAATTACATCTGCATATGAGCATATGAAAAAATTCCAGTCACTAATGGGGGACATGAAGGATTCCCATGAAGACATAATCATGAATTTATTAATGTAGATATTTGAAAGAGAAGTATTGATGTGGTATGATATCATGGCCAAAAGTGTCATAAAAGGTTTGTATGCATTAGAAAATTAATAAAGAGACAAAGAAACAAGTACAAGAAGGGAAACAGGATAAGTAGTTTAAAATTTTATTGAAGCAACATTTTACCATTCTATCTCGTTGGAATTGGTCAAAGAACATTTTTTCCAATAGTAATGCAAGTGAAATTACAAATCTAGTATGAACATTACAATAGGAGGTGGTGTGGCCAATAATATTTTTATTGTCTGAATGTGAAATTGTACCCAATTTCACCCCTTGTTGATTGGAAATTATATTGACCCAATTGGCTTGGATGGAATTCATTTATAGAAGCTCATATTTGCAAAGACAACAAGTATTAATATTTTTATGTGAAGGTGTGTGGACAAAATCTACACATGTACCTTTTAGTAACAAGATATTTGAAAGGCTGGCCCACATTTGGGTGCAACTCAATATCTCCCTATTTTGGGGTGTAATCAAATACAAGGGTAGATGCCATGATTCTAGTTAGATTCCTGCATTGATTCATTGGAAGTATCATTACACTTATCCCTACACCTCTTTCATGTTTAGGATAGGTATGATAATGCTAAATTAATTTCATGTATTGCACATTAGGGTTTCCATTTGAGTTATTCTCTGTAGTAGGACTATTAGTATGTTTTACATAAGTGCTAAAAACACAAGCTAGAAATCCATTTGAAGAGGAACACATGAGTCAGATAATAATTTTCAAAAGTAAAAGCAGAATTATCACAATGATGATATTTCATGTACAAATTCAGAGGAACATAGAAGTTACAAGGAAAATCAACATCTTGAATAAGGACGAAATGTTTTTGCAACATTTTTCATGAATATTTAGATAGAAATTACAAAGGTTTCTCTTGGTTTACCTCACCAAATATTTTGGAGTTCTCAGCATCCCATAAGGGGGATGTTATCCCTACATGGATTCAACCATTATCCCTTAAAAATGGATGCTTACTCTTTGCGGGGATAATATTAAAAAATATTTATGATGATGTCAAAGTAGTGATACATAAGCCTCACTAGAGATTTTTTACAAGCTTACTTATTATCTTTTCCTTAGGAAGTTGTTTAATACATATAACACAATTGATTGAATCCTTTCAAGTCCTAACGACATTAGAAAAATGTTATTTTATTCAAGAAAATATCAACTTGATTTTTTTCATAGACAAGTTTTTTATGGGATTGCCCTTATCCATTTGGGTGAAGTCCCATACAAAGACATGACTACACTAAGCACTTATCCTTTAGCATTTGGAATTATAAGGGATCACATTTTAAACTTTTGGGGGAAGAATCACATAGGATTTTATGGCACTACATCAACATAAAATTATAGTGACAGGGGTGTTAAGGACATCACCCCACTCCAAGGTTAGAATAGTCTTTGGAAGACCCCAATGAAATTATATCCATAAACTTCATTGTTAAGGAATGTCTAGTCTCATCCTAGAATCATCCCGAGGCCACTCCATGTGAATATTATATATAGGTAGCCTAATAGGCTTGAAGGATGACATGTAATTAGGCCAGATGGAAGACAAGGGAAGACTCAACAGATAAGTGGTAGGTCAAGATAATGAAACATGGATTGAATGGATAGCATGTTGATGAGAAGTTAACATGGAATGATGACAAGGCATGGGTATGATAATGTAAAACCACAATTTATAATTCACATGTGAGAGACAAGGATGGCATAGAATCAGTTTATTACTTAAATACAAATGGAAGTGTATTTCAATATAAGCTTAATAGTCTCAATTTTGACTATAAATGTTGTACATATTGATAAGGGTATGAACCTAATCGAATTTAAAAATTTTAATATCACATAAATTTTACTTTGACATATACCTAGAAAATTGTCATAAATTGTATTTTAATATGACATAAATTGTCTCGAATGTGTACCCAAAAAATACTCAAGTTCCTACATATTCATAAACTTCCATACATATATTAAGGTGTAACGAGGTTTTTTAATACACCATTATTGCAAGGCTAAACAAATTCCCATAACACTTATGTGTGTGGTTTGTTGAACAAGCAAGTTTCTTCTATTGTTCCATCAGTGGTGGAAACTATCATTAGTGAATATGTAGATGTTGAAGGTATACTATATAATCATATAAATTGCACACATGATATAATTAGATATCATGTCTAGTGGCCTCCATCAATGCATAACAAGTCTTCCCACAACTCTAGTGTTTATAAGGGTCATATAAACTAGGATGGGAATTCCTAGTGCATCCATGTGACCTCTCCTAGCCGGAATATGTTATAGGGCTTCAAGGCACAACCCCTCCCCCAACATCCACTAAAGGTCCCCCTTAGTGGGATAATATTATGGACATAATATGTTGCACTAGGATATGGGTCAAGGTGGAAATGGATCACTAGTTTTGGCTAATGTTTTATGATATGGGAGGGTAATGGATAGGGGGTTTAGGCCTCCACCTAGGAGGATGAGGACCTAGAAATGGGTCACATTTGGAATTTTTTTATCATATGTACACTCACGACCCACCCCTTTGAATTCACCAATGTCAAAGTAGTTTACATGGTGACCTAACATAAACTCAACCCCTAATTCCCTAAGGAAATACAAAGGGAACTCCATATTCTTATAGTGTGGTATGTATAAAAACATGAACTTCCTATTCATCTAGTTGTGTAAAAAAGGTTGGTAGGTGCACTAGTCCACGCAAATGCATTTCTTTGAGACTAGAGACAATGTTTTGGTTCTAGGGTCAATAAACAATGTCCTCAAATATTGTTCTGAAATGTTGAGGTGTTTAACCTAATTTCTATTTATAATCATCCTATACTAGTCAAATATTTTGGCCCTGTAATCGGAAATATGTGATAATTGGCCTTCGGAATTCACAATCAAAATAACAATGGTGTCTAGTGAAATCCATGAGGGCTCTTTGGTATATTTTAAATCTTGTATAAGGGTTCTTAATAACCTCAACCCTACATCACTTTCAAAGTTTATATTTATTGTTTATGGGTTGGGGTTTAGTTTAAATTCATGCTATGATGGTGGGTTTTGGTTTTTTCTAGGTGCAAGCTCCATGTTATTTAACTATGATGCATTTAAATAGGGGAAAACTGATTTTTTTTTTTTATAATTTAAAAAAATTATGAAATATAAAAACAAGAAGTTTTAGAAACTTACTTGGAACCAATCAATTACCATGTCAAAAAAGTCCTATGATGTCTCCCAAATCACTCCTAAAATAACACCTCAATTTTCTCAAGGGAAAAACATGCCATCCAGTCTATTGGGTAATAATGGACTACCCACAACCTTTTTCACCTGATTAAAAGTACTAAAGTGTGTGTGCTCTAAGAACATGCATGTGTTATTGAAAATGTGTATTTGGTTTTGATTTGGCATCTTGTATGGTGATTCAGAGAACATTGAGACTACAAGGTCATGAACACAATGAACCATCAAATTCTATTAAAAATCAATGAAAATGACCATGAATTTGATAATAGAGGGATCTAATGATTTAATTTTCTTTGAATTCCTAGAAAAAATGTTTGACTCTTTAGATTGAAACCTACGTAGCATATGATTAAAAACATTTTCTAAATTAAACACTAGATGCATATATAAAATATTGGAGCCAACATATTTAGGGTACAAATAATGAGTATAAAAAAAGTTGTGAAAAAATGGTACCTAAAATAATTAGTGAAAATACAGAGTTATTTTATTTGGAACATGTGTTAGTAGGGGGTATTAAAATTTTTCAATTGGGTTTAGCTTGAGTTGTTGTAGGATGGAGTGTTATCCTCCCAACCCAATTCCTATTCCATAAGTGACATGTTGAGCTCATAATGAGCATATTGTTTTAATGGCTTCGAGCCCCATTGTTGAGTTGGTGTCCTGCCTTGAATAATATAGGGTTTACCCTAGGTACCATTCTCGAAATGAGGGGAACTACTTGGGGGTTTTCATTGGTCATTGTTACCTAGAAAAGAGGGGGTATTAAAATTTAAATTATGGGAGAAAGAAAATAAATTAGGGGTATTCTTCAATACCCTATGAACGCATGTGCTATTCCATATATTTGCTAAGTGAACCCCCCATGACTTAGCCAAAGTCAACCATGTTCAACCATAGTCAACCATGGCCATATTGGTCAACCAAAATCAAACATAATGAACTATAGTCAACCATAATCAATTATGGTCAACCAAATTCAACCAAACTCAATGCTACATAACCCTTAATGAATATAACAATACAACATAACTATTAAGAAATGTAGCAATTCAACATAAGTCAACTAAGATGAATGTCACATAACCGTTGAAGAAAATACCATTTCAATATAACTTTTGAGGAATGTACAAACACATATACACAAACAACATAACATAATCTATATATATATAAATTATGTTATAGTCAACTTTATTATTATTTTACTAATGGAATTACTATCATAACAATAACATACAATCACATGAGTCATTGTTGTTCCTATTATTATTATAACATAATATAAATATTAATAGCACTCTATATGGTAAACAATATCAATATTGTTTTTGTTATTATTATAACATGAAATATGTATTAATACTAAGTAACTATATAATATAATCAATCATAAACTAATAATATGAAGTAAATATTTTCGATAATAATATATATAGATATGCTAAACCATATTAATTTTTCCATTTCAATAATATTATTTATGCACACTATTGAAATATTTTAACTATACGAATGTTTTTATTCTCAAATGATTTATGGATGTATATTTATAAAGTTGATATTGAGATATTTTATTTAAGGTAGACATTGAAATATTTTAATTTTTTTTTGTTATTACTTTTTTTTTAAATGTCACATGTCAAATGTAGAGCATGGAATGAATTACACATCCCCCTCATATTGGGTTATAGAAAACACCTCTTGACACAATAAATTAGCATATTTTCATTTATGTATAGATGTATCAAACTTAGTTAAAGGATCAAATTTCTCTAGGTACATAATTTTTTTCATTACCTTGATATGTTTCCCATTTAAACTAAATCTAAAAAAACTAACTTAAATAAATTATAAAAAAGATAAAATCATTAATAACAATTATAAAATTATAAATCTTCTTATTTCCATATATATATATATATATATGGAAATAAGAAGATTTATAATTTTATAATTGTTATTAATGATTTTATCTTTTTTATAATTTATTTAAGTTAGTTTTTTTAGATTTAGTTTAAATGGGAAACATATCAAGGTAATGAAAAAAATTATGTACCTTATATATATAATGAGAAAAAAATTCAAAATTATGACATAAATATGACGATAATTTTAAAAAAAATCAATCAAGTATCTCATGGGAAAAAATTAATAATTTTATAAGATAATGTTAACTTAACGAATAATATTTAGAATGTAATACAAGAATTCATAATTCAAAAATTGATAGTAATTCTTGTAACATGGGTAACCTCTACGTTATCATATAAAATATTTATAATTTAATATTAGATGTTATTCAAATATAAATAAAACAAAATAAAAATATATCTATATATAAAAGAGAAATTTGATATCTACACATAATATAGCCTAAGTGGGTTTAATGGTTACGAACATGTGTTTCCTCTTAAGAGGTCACAGGTTCAAATCCAGAGGGGGGTAGGGTATGTATACCTTTGTAGACTTTACTAGTCAAATCGATGGGTGGAGGGGGGTCCCTTGTCCCACAAACAAGGGGGTTTCATACACCAATTTGGTGTGCTGACTTGGTCGTGACCTTAAAAACAGATGATTATTATTATTATATAAAAACTTGCTAAAGATGAAACTAATGAATATATGCTAGTTACATGAAATATGTGTTTCATTTATAATACATTACATTAAAAAGTTAGTATGGTTTGTTTAATATTTCTCCTTTTCTGAACACATTTGGATGTTGGAAGTGAAATAATCTAAAGGAATATTTAGAAGGATCATTCATAAAAAAACATCACATTTGAGAGTCTCAAATGAAGCATCTTAAGG
>JASDQU010585453.1:12784-38232 GCA_032191745.1 Picea mariana
ATGAATTGAAATGAAATGTGTTATCACATGAACTTGTCAGAGTCTTGTGGGTTTTTGGTTTCTACCTAAGTTTGTAATTTTGCTATGTCTCTCTCCTTTTCACAGACCAAGTCTTAAATTTCCCCCCCTTCGGCTTGTAAAATCATTTTCGTTTGCCCCCCTCTGTGTTTAAAGTGCCCCAATCTACCTATTTTCCCAGCCCACAACCATTCCTCAAAATCCTCGATCATGTAGGTTGTAGCCATGAACACAAAGAAAAACTTTCCTAACAATTCATTTCGGGTTTGAAGCACATGCAGAAGGAAGTTTTAATATTTCAACGATGGAGATCCATCAGCCAAATCGATCGACGATGTGCGTTATTTCAGAATGTCAAAAGTTGCACAAAGTATAGCGCGAGAGAAAAATCCCGAAGATAAAAGGTCAGGCAAATATTGAATCTAGGATGTGGATCTTATTAGGAGAGATCAATGGTGGAATATTATCGCGGGAATAAGGAATTTGAAATGTTGTTAAAATTGTTCGTAAAAAATCCGAAGTCTTGAAACTCGAAAGTGAATATGAGTCGTTGATTAGCAAGAGCCACATGTCGTCAGATCCGCAACTCCAGGTAAAATCTTATGGAAGAGTGAGCGAGATTTGATTTTTGGTTTTCTTAGAGCCTAGAGACCCGAAGTGGATCTCGATCGTCCAAATCCAGAATGCCAGGCGTCATCAGATTTGTCACTCCAGGAGTTTTACTTCGGGAATTTTAAAATGAGAAAAGTGTCGAAGTATCAAAGACCCGAAGTGCTGAAGTACCAAAGTGTCGAAGTCCCAAAGACTTGAATCGTCAAAGTCTCGAAGTGTCGAAGAACATGACGCACTCTCATCAGGCATGACGTATGGCACTCTTTCCAAGTCATTTTGTCATGGCCATGTCACCCTCCTTATCATGACACATCAACAGACGTGATATCATATGATGTCATCTATACGACCCATCAGCGGGGACATGTGGCTAAAATCCGTGAGCTCCGGATAAATGATCGAAGTAAACCTCGGCCATTTGGTTCATGAGGACATGCGTCAGTATATCGCCAGCTCCGGGTAAAGGCCTTTGTGAGCCCAGGTTTGATATTTTATTTTCTCAGAGTCTAGAGACCCGAAAAGAGTCTTAGTCATCGATCTCAGAGAGTCACGTGTCATCATATTATCAACTCTAGAGGTTTTACTTGGAGAGAAATGGAGTTTGAGAATTGAAATTCCTAAAGGCTGATCCGCGAAGAAAATCTCAGTCATTTTTTTTAAGGAGAAGATCTGATCTATCAATCTAAAAAGCGCTAGAGTTGAGCCATTGATCAGAAGGCCTAATATTAGATCGCAATATCAATAGTCATGCCAAATTGTAGGGTCATAAGGTGTGCACGTTTTAAAATCTCAGGGGCGAGCCACAATCAGAACCGTGATTTTTAGAAAGGGACGTGTGGCAGTTCATGGTGAATTGTGGGGACAAAAGAGGTTTTCTTTCATAACACCCTTGGTAGCACCTGTAATCGTGCAATTTTGTAGGGTCATGGCCCTAAGTTGCATTGAAGATGGAGCGATGGAGAGGAGTTGTGCCAAAGGTCGAAAGCGCCCGTATTTGGTCACAGAAGAAGATCTGCATGGCCTCGAGGCACCATGATTGACTCGAAGAAGTCGTGGGAACTGCCTGGAACATTCATGGGTGTTAGACCTCATCCTGATCCCGATGAAGGTAGTTATTGAAAATGGGGGAAGTTGTTGAAACCTCGTCTCACCCCATAAATGGAAAACAGGTTGAAGACGACTGTGAGTGCAGACTGACAATCTAAAGTTTCCTTCTAGACGTATTTTCCTACAAAACAAATAACTAAGGCATGCATAGTCTAATAGAGAAGACACCGACTAAAATCTTTAAATGCAAAGGTTCGATCACGCTCCCAGTGGTTGCAACATTTATGAGTATATATAGGCAGTTTTAGTATTTTGTTAGCATCGAATGGTTGAGCTAGGCTCCCTGCTGTTGTAATATTTTGATGAAGAACGTTGGTTCTTTGGTTATGTCTTGATTTAAGACTTCTTGATTAATCTAAGTCAACTTTCTTACTCCATCTTATTTGCCTATGATACTAAGAGAGCTCATGATTGATTGATTCACATGGATTGTTGTGATTGTATTATGATAAATGTTTTATTATAATGTTGTTATGATTTCTTTCAGTTTCTTTGAAATTTGAATCCAATAGGATCTTGTGTTTAATTTTTTCTTCCTTAGGCTTCTGGAAGGCCTGATGTTCACGGAAGACCTCTACACTTTTCTCACCAAAGTATTCCTCCTATTCACATTTACTCCAACTTACTAACTAGAGTTGATCCAAGACCTCAATTGCTTGCGCATACTGGTCCAAATTTCCGAGTTAGAATGTTATTATCATGGAGTCCTCTCCATTTGATCACCTAAAACTCATTTACATTTACTATATAAACTGATGGGAATTGGGCTTACCTTCTATGCAATTTGAGGGTGACTTCTAGTTCTAACAAAATGGAATAAAGTCTTGTTTAGTTTAAATTGGAGTAATTTGGTAGAAAGATTAATAATTCATTAGATTGATGTTATATATAGTTATTTATGTAGAAGAATATGATTTTGTATTTGATTTGACTAACTCAGTAAAGATTTCCCATGTAGGGGCAGATTGCATGTTGGGGAAGATTGTTTGTATAAAAAAAGGTGACTAAGAATAGGAAGTTGTCAATGCAAACAATGATGGAAACACATACTTACATTGGATATTTTTTCAATTTCCATTTATAACAAATTATGCCAAATGAATTCCTTTAATGAGGGGTTGTCTTACAAAATTTTATCTCCAAACTAGTTTTCATATACACTTAGCTGAAGGAAATTCTGAGGATGGAAAGTGGTAATTTTTTAGTCAGGTTGCAACCCATTACTATTTGACACTCAAACATGAGATCATTTATACACAATTTTGTTGGGTATGTGTTATATTCTTTGCACGACTAGTCCTAGTGTTTGTTACATTGCATCGAGCGTGCAGGGGAGTTTGAGGAGGGGGCTTTAGGCCCCCCCTTCGGGGGTTGCAAGGGGGAGACATCCCCATTAAGTGGGGGTTTGAGGGAAGAACCCCCAAGAAAAAAAATTCTTTAGGAAATGGGTCGCATTTTTGCCTTGTTTTTTGTATCACCTCGATTTTTGTGTCCATTGTTGGGTGGTTTTTTGGCACATGGTTTTTTCCTATGGTTTTCTATTTCCAGTTAAGGAATTAGGGTTGTTGACTAATCTAGGTCATTGGGTTATTGTTTTGGATTCCGCTAGCTCCTATATGTATATTGTATTGTAAACAATGTATCACTATGAATGAATATATAATATGTTGGTTTTCTTGGTTTTGGTTTCCAAGGGAAAAATATCTGTGTAATTTGTGTATTCTCCATTGTATCTTTTATGTTATTTTATTGAAAAATTGTTTACAGTAAAATATTGTACAAGGTTAAAATCTACATTTGGTATCAGAGCCTTTTTGGCTTCATGGGGATGCCTTTATGGTCAAGGGTTTGGCTTGAGACTATGATAAGCCTTGTTACAGTGGGAGATCTATGGTATTGATTTTTCAGGTGAAAAGAAATGGCGAGAAGTTCAAAAATGGAGATCGAGAAGTTTAATGGGAAAATTTTTGAGTTGTGGAAGCTTAAGATAGAAGATCTCTTGGTGGACAGAGATCGGTGGACCGTAGTGGATCTAGGTACTGCACCTATAGGAAATTCAACAGACGACCGGAAAAATTTGGATTGGAAGGTGAAGAAAATAATCTGATTGTGTCTCTCGGATTCAATATTACTGAATGTGTCAGAGGAAGCTACAACCAAATATTTATGGGATAAGTTGGGGAAGTTTTATCAGTTTAAGTCCCTAGTAAATAAACTTTTCCTAAGAAAGAATTTGTATAACCTGAGGATGAAAGATTGAGACTCGATGACAGAGCATTTGAACACCTTCAATATTGTGGCAAGTTAGTTAGTATCTATTGATATTTAATTTCATATGAAGATAATTGTATTAGTTTACTTTGCTCTTTATCAAAATCATGGGACAGTTTGGTTGTGGTCATAGGTAGTAATACGACTAAATTGAATTTTGATGAAGTGGTCTCATCCTTGTTGTCAGAGGAGATGAGATGAAATAACATGGAAGGAGAGAGCACAAATGAATTATTTGCAAGAGGATGCACCCAGGAAATAAATAGATATAAGTCTTCAAGTGGGAGATCTAATTCTAAGGGTAGATATAAATCTCTTGGAAAGTTTGTAAATGTATGTTGGAGATGTGGAAAATAAGGGCACTACAAGATGCAGTGTAGATCCAAAATTGAGAAAAAGAAGGGATCTGAAGAAGCTCCTTCTACATAAGAAAATGCCTCCAAGGAAGAAGGAGGGTATGTGTACTTGGATTCTTCAAGAATGCCTGTAGATCATGAGGTGTTGTTGGTTGACTTAGGTGGATCCTTTCATATGACTCCCCACAGGGAGTGGTTCTGTGAATATGAAAGGTACGATGGAGATAATGCTTTCTTAGGTGATTACTCGACAAACAAAATCATAGCACAAGGAAAAGTCAAGCTGAGGCACATATATGGAAGGATTAGAAAACTACCTAGTGTTTTACACATCCCAGGTTTGGCCAGAAATTTGATTTATGTAAGAAAAATGGATGATGCAGGGGTAAAAACAATATTTGAAAAGGAAACCTAGAGGATGGTTCGACAACAAATGGTGTTGTTCAAGGGAGTTTGGTTTGAAACTTTGTATAATATGAAAGGAAGAACTATTAGTGATGGGTGTAATAGTTCCATTGTTCCTGATATTGGAATTGAAGAAAAAAAAACTCCTATAGTCTCTGGAGAAAAGGTTATGTTGTGGCATCAAAGACTAGGGCATATCAGAGAGAAGGGTCTTCGACTACTACATGGTAAAGGTATGGTTGAAGGTATTTCTAACTTCTCTCTATATTTTGATTTATGTGAACATTGTGTATATGGGAAGTAGAATCGAGTAAGATTCCCCTCTAGTTTAACGAGGGAAAAAGAAACTTTATAGTCAGTTCAAAGTGATGTGTTTGGACCTGTGTCAGTTCTATCATTAGGAAAATGTGTGTACTATGTCTCATTTATAGATGAATTCTGGAGGAATACTTGGATATATTTCCTCAGGAAGAAATATGAAGTCTTTGACAGGTTTAAAGAGTTTAAGGCTCTTGTTGAGAATCAAATAGAGAAAAGAATTAAGGTGTTGAGGACAGATAATGGCGGAGAGTTCTACAGGAATGAATTTTGAATAATTTTGTAAGAAGTGTGGTATAGAAGGGAGGAATAATAATCCATATACACCTCAGAAAAATGGAGTTGCAAAAAGGATGAACAGGATTTTGATGGAAAAATCAAGGTGCATGCCCAGTGGTGTCGGGTTAGCGTAAGAATTATAGACAGAGGATTGCATGTTACCTGGTCAATATATCACCCTCATCAGCAGTGGATGAAAATACTGAACAAGAGGTATGGACTGGTAAGAAACCTTCTCTCACACATCTCAAGGTATTTGGATTTGAGGCCTATGTTCATGTTCCAAATGAAAACACGAGTAAGCTAGATAAGAAGGTTGAAAAGTGTATCTTTATTGAGTATAAAGATGGTATCAAAGGTTATAATATTTAGAACCTATAAACTAACAAGGTTGTGTATAACCTTGTAATAAGGAAGGATAGGTGTAAGCCTAGGAACAAACAACTCCATAAATGGAATAGTATACTATGATGCTTACTTCAAGTAACCTGGTTATCAGGAAAAAAGGGTCTCAATTAAGGATTAAAGGGGTCATGAGAATCCACCCTTAGTCTGGTAGATGAATAAAGTAATTTAGAGAACTTCCAAGGGAGGAAGGATATTGTGTGAGGCATCAAAATCAAGAAGTAATTGTTTTTTTTTTTTTTTCTTTAAACAAAGGGGAGATTCTCATAAGGTAGTTGACACCCAAAAAGGAGCACTATACAAATAAATAAATTAAAGTAATCAGCGATAAAAGGGGAAAAATCCCACTAGCAATGGAATTTTGGAAATTGAGAAGGGTTCTATGGAAGTAAGGTTTTCACTTAAATTAAGGTGCAACCGGTTGTTTAAGAAACAAGTCAATAAAGCCTGGGACAGTGCGTTGGTTTCTTAAAGGAAACCTGATATTGTCCCTAGATATGATCAAAAGGGAAATGTGGACAGCGAACGGGGTGCATCATCCAAGAGAGGAGATTACAACCCACTGTCAAGTCAGTTTTCTAAACACAGAGGTGGCCTTCTCAAGGAAGCCCACAGGTTATCGGTACTCAACATTGCAAAACCGAGAGGATTAATTTGGGCATAGGAAATAATTTAGAGGATCCCATTGCTCCTTCTAGGGTTATTAAAAAGGGGCTCACTCAGCTAAACTATGGATAAAATCGCGCCAAGCATGCAGAGCTGGTAAAGGAGGCTCTGGTCAAAAACTGAGGAAAAATAACGAGTGCCTCTTCATGAAGTTATAACCAAAGATACCACTGCAAAACTGACAACTGACCAAGTCTAGGATTGTGCGTTTTAAGGAGAGTACAATGGATTTACTTATCGTACGCTCGGGCCTTGATTGGGAAACTTCTCCAAGAGATAAAAAAAAAACTTGAATATCCCTTCAAGTTCTCCGATGAAACACAACTTCTCCTAACTAAAAGGTCTAAGGTTAAGGAGGTCGGACTATTGATATCCAGTCATGAGAGATTTTCTTTCTCCCAACCAGTCACGTTTTCCAAGTGGGCCAAGGAATGAATTTCTCTGCAAGAGAGCCAATGAGGGTTTAATTTCCTGTCCCCAGGGGGGTCGCACCATCAAGAAATTTTGTGCCAGGTGTAATGGCTTAACCTAAACCCTTTGTCCAGGTGATATCGCAGATGACAAGGAGAGGTTGGGTTTTTCCTAAAACCAGAACATGATTGGAATACCAGGTGGTTGTTGGGTTAAAACCTTCTAATTATAGATATTAAAGAGAAAACATGGAGCCTAGTCAATGAAGGAAGTAGATAAAAATACAAGGCTAAGGGTTATCCCAAGGTGGAATGCTAGAGAATGATTTAATGGATTTGGGAAAGTTAAAAAAATCGCAGATATTGCGTCCCTCCCCAAAACACTAAGCAAGAATTTAAAATGTAGAGTTTAACTCTTGAACCAAAACTGTATAGGTTAGAAAAAATTGTCATTCGACGAAGGAAGAGCGCAGTCCCATAGACACACATAGAGGCCCAAGAGTAAAAATACAGCAGGTTGGAAATTTGCACAAAGAAATTCATTAATGTGGGATAGTCATTTTCTTTTCACAAATAAAAGCTAAAGCCTCCTATGCATCATTAATCAATTCATCATGTAAATAAGGGTTACCAAAACCTGTAGGAAATTATTTAGATAATGCAATCGAAGCACCATGGTGGCGTCCAGAATCATAGATCAATCATCCATAATGATATCACAATTTGTTTTTACAAAAATCTAGAGTTCTAAGAAAAATTATTGATATCCAATTTTTAACTTAACTATTACAACTTCAAGATTTATAAAATACTATAACTGTTGGCGAAGATTTTGATCTCTTGCTTTCTAACTGTTCATACCTCATCGGTACCTCCCAGCCAACGCTAGGGGTACTTTTCTTCCCCCTAATCCCCTCAAGCCGCAAAGGGGCCATGCACACAAACTAGAGAGAACTAGCACCCAACTCACCTCTCAAGTTTCATATACCACTCTTTATTCAATCTGGGTATACCAGCTCCCACAAGAAAAACCAGTCAAAAAACATCCAGCAGCATAACCTTATGCATACTAGTTGTGATCCTTTCCTCATCTCCCCCATTAATTTTATAAAGTTATTCTTATTGACACTTGCCAATTGCACCTTAAATTCATTTTATTAAAACTTAATTAAGAAAACTCTCCCCCGTACACTTGTCACTCGATCCCTTAGTTGCACCATAAATTCATTTAATTAATTAAATTAAATTTCCAATTTCCCTCACCCACCTAAAAGCGTTCCTAAAAAGGATCATTGTTGTCTCTTTATTCCCTCAATTCCCCTTAATGATTGATGCCTTTCTTAAATCTTAGTTGATTTTATTTAGGAAATTTCTCTAGACTAGATTCGTTTCTATGTTCCACATTCCTTTTGCATTTAAATTCCCCTTTTTGTCTAAGTTCTAAATTGTTGTTGTTGTTTTGCACATAAACAACAATTAATTTTTAGATAATTTTTTTCTCCTTTAAATTCTAAATTTGATTTTTCTTCATCCCCCCTTTATTAATTGGATAATTAAATTTTAGTCCTCATATCCTACTTAGAACTAGGATTATATTTCAACTAGTCTTAGCTAATTTTTTTTAAAGGGAAAATTTATAATTAATAACTTTACTCATACAACATTTATTTTAAGGTTGACCACATCAAAATAAAATATTGTTTTCTAGGAACCTAGGTTTATTGACTTGTCAGTGTTAAAAATCATGTCGTTCCCTTCAGGACGCACTACATGCTCCAAGGGTGCCACTGGCCTTTATTCATGTTTCATTTATGTGACATTCCCTTCAAGATGCACTACGTTCTCCAAGGGTGCCACTCGCCTTTTGACTGATTTTGCTAGCTGTCCAACCCTTGGAGTCAATAATCCATTAGGATACCTTATGGGAGACTAAGGGCCTCTAAGGAATAAGGACCATGCCTTATTGCATGCCCCTTAGAATCATTATGAGTGACTGTGTCAGTCTTCCCTCGCGACATCGTGGATCTCTCGAACTAGGTAATTGTTAACCTACAATTTGATCCATGGTGGGAGTGTTAGTAGGTTGTGGCACGACTGCTACCACACCTCTCCCTCAAAATATCTAGTTGTTTTGCATGGCCCCCTTGCTCCAAACGTGAGTATAATTAGAAAGCAATCATTAGCCTGCATCCATCAATGAAATCATGTCAACAAACCATAAACAACATCATAATATACCGAGTCATATGTCACATATGAAATAACAGAAATAATCAAACCATATATAGTCCACTCCCTAACTCGATTCAAAGTCCAAGGAGGTCCATCGATTCCATCGACATCCTCAATCTATCAAGAGTCCTTCACCCTTATGACAAACCAATCAATAACACATGTCTATACATAAATAACATAACATAACATCATAATCCATAATATCACCATCAAAATCCATAAGTGAAGCAAACAATCATAAACTGAACTAGATCACTTGCACGCAAGTGTCCTCAAAGAATAAGTCACATTAGGTGCACACAAGAGCGGGATGTTACATACACCCCCTCTTGTTTTAAACTTCGTCCCGAAGTTTCATAGTATACAAGTGCATAAATAAAGTATCTGACAATATATAAATGTCTAGCTATCCAACAAAATGGAAATTGTTGACGCATATCATATGCGTCCTCCCAGGTAGCCGAGTGTGGACTATAATTGTCCCATTGGACCTTGAACTGATCGACTGTTTGACGTCATTGTTTTTGAATGCGATGGTCTAGAGTGTGCCCTCTTTCGATGCCTTCCAGGAACTCAATTCAATCACATGCGTAGGATCACTAACATAATTTCATGAAACAGATACAGATAAACATCGTACATTCACCTCAAGAATGAGGCATGGCTAGTCGATAGGCCAACTTCATAATTGGTCAACGCGATGCGCATTGACATAACTCTTCTTTCAATATTGTGCTTCTTTAAACCTTTGTTTTATCATTTTCATTTTCTCTTCCATTCTTGGATCGCTTCTGGTCCTACCAGGACCCTACCCTCAAGTGATCCCAACTCAAGGGCATCTAACATGCTCACTCGTAAAGAAACTCAAATGGTGTCATCTTAACGGTGCTTTGATAGTCTTTGTTGTATGAAAACTCTACCAATGGAAAGAAATCCTCCCAACTTTTCTACTGGTCTAACACATACCGACGCAACATATCTTACCAGATTTGGTTCATTCCTTATATTTGCTCGTCTGTCACTGGGTGATGCATGGTACTACAGTTAAGTTGGGTTCCCAAGGACTCTTGGAATAATTCCAAATCGTCTAGTAAACATCGATCCTTGATTGGATATGATCCTTTTAGGCACGCCATGCAATCTCACTATCTCACTGATAAATATTCTAGCTATGTATGGCGCATGATACGTTGTACGCAACGGGATCAAATGTGCACTCTTCATCAGAGTGCCGACTACCATGAAAATTGAGTCATGATTCCTTTTCATCAGCGGAAATCCAACAATGAATTCCATTGAAATGACCTCCCATTTCGATTTTGGAATAGCATGTGGTTGCAGTAATCCTTCCAGATGTCTATGTTCATCCTTCACTTGCTAAGATTCTAGACATCTCTCCACATAGTTGACTATGTCTACCTTCATCTCTTCCAAAAGAATAAGGGCTTAAGGTTTTTCTTCATCCTCGTGAATCCTGGATGACCCATGTACACTTCTCTATGAGATTTTCTTAAGATCAACTTCTCAACTCCTCATTAGGCAGTACGTAAATCTGTTTATTATACCTCATCAATCCGTCATTTTCCAAAGTATATCCTTCAACCCTAGGTACCAACCTAGTGTCTTGTTCAATATTTTCTATAACCTCTTTATACCCATCATCACTGCATTATATTTAGAATATTTTCTCAAAGATTATTTTGAAGAGGTGTCACCAAAAATATGCATGGTCTCTGACTCACACATCTCCCACTCTTTTCACCATTACTTTTATGTAGGTAATCTCAAACTTGTACTTGTTAAGAATTTTTGACCAACGCCTTTGTCACCCATTCAAGTCACTTGCATAAAAATGTGTTGCAAACCACAATCGTTTTTTTTTTCAGTTCGAAATTATGTTCCATCAAGTAGTGTCTCCACACTCTCAAGGAACACACAATGGACAACAACTCCAAGTCATGCGTCGCGTATTTCTCTTCATGCTTTCTTAATTTCTTCGAGAAGCAAGTGATCACTTGACCGTCTTGCATCAAGACTCTGCCTAAGCCTTCCTTGGATGTGTCTGTGCATACCAGGAATTCATCGTCCATGTCAGGGAATTTTTAGTATCGGCGTTTTCGTCAATATCTCCTTGAGCCATCAAAATGATTTTGTGCTTTTCTCAGTCCATACAAACTTCTTAATGTTCTTCTTCAATTCCGTAATCGGATTTTCTATATTCAAAAAACCCTCGACACACCATTGATAATATCATGCTAACCTATGAAGTTGCGTATGTTTGATATGTTCATCGACGTAGGCCATTCCATAATATCCTCTACCTTTGTCAGATCCACAGCGATACCTTCGTCAGAGATGACAAGCACTACGTAATGAATCTTCGATTGATAAAAAGAGAATTTTGACATTTTCCAAATAATTTGTTCTCTCCTAGACATTGTAGTACCAAGCACAAATGCTTGTCATGTTCTTCCATCGTCCGAGAATATATCAATATGTCATCAAGGAATACTCAACGATAGTCAAGGAGAGTCTCCACGACCCATCCTTCTTCCTTATGAAAATAATAGGAGCACCCCAAGGCAATACACTTGGTTGTATAATTCCTAGGTCCAACAAATATTCCAGTTGCATTATCAACTCCTGTAACTCAGGTGTCAACATCTGATAAGGAGTTCTTTCCATCGGTTTAGTTCCAGTTTTTAGTTCGATGGTAAATTCCATCTTGGCTTTGGGTGACACACCTGGTAATTCTTTCGGGAATCATGTCTGCAAACTCTCATACTATAAGAAGGTTTTCTAATCCTTTCTCCACACCCTTTATGTTCAGTGCTAAGTATGCATATAAATTTCATCATTGTGTGTGCTCTCTTGTTCCTGTAAGGAAGAAATAAACCTTAGGGATACTCCTTGTTTTCTTCCTACAATCTCACTTCTATGTCCCTCATCATCAGTCCAACTCAACTGCTTCATATTACCATTGAGTATCACATCATGTGATTCCCACCATTCCATATAGATCATTTTGTCACAAGATCTTAAGATCTTAATATATAGGTCGGACTTAGTTACACTATTCCCCAGGTTAAAGAGACAATTCATACCCCTTCCTCCAACCATCTAGTTGGCAACTGAAGCCATTTGGATGAATCTAAACTCGTTCGGTTCAATTCCTTTACCTAAATCCCTTCAGTGCAGTACTAGAAATAGAGATCTTTGTATCATCGGGATCTAACAAATACTAAAACAAATTTGGTTGGTGATGGTACTTGATGCCTCGAGCATAGTGTATCGGTTCTCATCCTGGTGTTTATTCACTGCGGTCCATTCTTCCTCAGCTATGAGGCCTACTAGACCGCATCCTGCAACATCTGAGGCATTTAGATCCTCGCCTTTGCATGAAAGCTAAATTTAAGGCCGAACATGAACTTTTTGACCTATAGCTTCTTCATGTTCAGATGTGGGGCATACCGAAGTAGCTCCATAAATTTGTCTCATAATCCAACACTATACGACCACCCTATCGTAAGGCGCTGAACTAATTGAGCTATCACTTAATGAATTCCTTTAACAATTACTTCTCCCGGAACCGTTCCTCGAACCATTCTCATAAAAAAGATTAGACGGACATGTTTAGCAAAGGTAGGAGTGTCTTCCACCATAGAATAGCTCTCCCCTTTATCTGAAGACCACCATGTATACCTTCGTGCTGAAGGTTGTACCCGTGAAGTGTGAAACACATCTCCTTGTTCTCTAGCTATGCCTCGGTGGCTAAGCCGTCCATGGCACTCATGAACTCAAGAACTTAACCTTCTTGAGTTCTCCATGAATACTACTAGTAAAATATGGGGTGCATTGTGGACCCTTAGGGGTACAAGAGCCCTAGCATTATCTCAGTACAGAAGGTTAGTCAAGGCCTCTAAAATTTCCCTATAAGGACGCTTGTCAAACCATCCACATTAGTTACAACAATCGACTCCCCCCAAGGATTTGTTTCTTCCCTTGGGGGTTAGACTCCTAGGACACGAGCGCTTCTGGAGGTGTTGCACCTCTACCCCTATAATCATGTCGTCTACCTCCACAACGTCCTCTAACCATGATTACCACATGGAAAGGTTAAAATTTTAATTAGCGCTAAGTTATTACTCAAGGGTTTACTGTAGTGGAAGGCATGGCGATCCACCATAGTTACAGGGTTGAACCCTCTTTGATACCATATGTAACAACCCCATCGTTATGACTACAAAGCGAAGTAAAATAGGTAAAACCCCCTTTTTTTTTTAAGAAAAGGAAAATTAACGTCAACAAAAAAAATCATAGCAACACAAATCGACGACATCATGAAGGAATTAAATGGGGCACCTCGTCGAAATCAAATCATGTCTCCATCGAAGCATTCACAATTTAGTAATGACATATATCAACACATCATCATAATTGAATAATGACACCAAGTGAAGGAATTTACAACTACTCATCATTGAAATAAATAACAATGCATTCAATGCATCAATCAAGGGATAGTGTCACATAAGCATAAATAACGTAGTAGAATATCACATCAAAATCTTGAAGCCAGTTACCACAACATTCAATCATATAAAGAATATAAAATGACTACCCACCCAACCTACCCTACAAGGTTAGGACCTCCAGGACACATACATAATGCTGAAGCCTAGGTTCCAATTAATTTTAATCATTTAAGGTCTCAGGGTTGGCAACTGTTATAAGGAACAAGGAGGTGTCTACATCCCACTAACCCCAACAATCCAAGCAGCTAGCTAAATCAACAACATCTATGATCATATAATTCATCAATCCATCAATCCTAACATCAATTAACCATGGCGCAATGGTAATCATTATCGTTATCAATCATACATCATCCATATTTAACGACACGATAGTTATCTAGCTCTAAATCAATCATGCATCATCAATATTTATTGGCACATTAGTATCAATTATTAAATCAATCATTTCTATATACATGGCACATGTAATATAATTACACAATGTTACAGGTGAATCCTCCTATGGACAAGTGGATTCCCTCTTGGTATCTAGATCCCTAAAACCAAGATATAAAGGGTGCTATCATTGGTCACTAACATCGTTTTAGATCTAATTAAGCTAATGAATGAAGAGGAATAAGAAAAGTGTACCTTTTTAAATGGAATTTGTCCTCGCAAAGTCCAAGTTGAGCTTCAATCCCAAGATCCTCGATAGGTCCTAGAGAACAAACAAAGACACAACAAGCTTCCTATTCTACCGAGATTAGCTCGAATACAGATCTATCTAGTGAAGACAATTTCATGTTGAACAAACATAAAATTGAAAGAAACGGGCCAAGAATGTATGTATATTAATGAGAACAAATGAAGAATACTTACAATCATTTGATAAAGGTTCAACAGCTTCTTCTAGCTCTCCTTGTCCAACCCCTTTTCTCAAGTAATCTACAATGATTATGCTTCAATGATATCTCCCTTATGAGATCATAAGTTTGGTGTAATTCTCAATCTCTATCATGTAATGTATGTTTCCTATGAGATCATAGGCTTTATAATTCCAATCTTTTCATATACCTTTCACCATGAGAAGGCCTCCTTATATAAGTTTGGAGAGGCCCAAACACTTGAGAGATATTTGGGATAAGTTAAGGATTCCTCTCCTTTGGTTGTGGATCTTCCCTAAGATCATGCCTTGAACTCATATTTGAATCCAACCAACTTTAGATATTGAGGGGATTCTTCCCTAATTTATCTCAACAAACCAAAATTCGCTCAGGAAGGGTAGCGCTCCCCCAAAAGGGTTCACATAGTGTTTCAACGCTCCCCCAGAGAAGGATAGGGAGTGTCGGCACTCCCTGACAGTGGGTAGGGGAGCGCTCCCTTCCAAAAATCATTTTTAAGTAGTTTTTCAGTGGCAAAAGGCTTGTACTCATTTTCAAGTGATTTCTCCTCTTCAAAACCAGTCTTTAAGACGTCTTAAGTTTCCTTATGATGTCGTTAGAGGCACTACATAGGAAATATGGAAGCATGATGTTTGCGACACTTGTGGTCAAGATGCGACACTTACGGACAATATGCGACACTTACAACACGTGTAATGACGACACTTGTGACACTATTGAAGTGAGTAATTTTTTATGTGTAACAGATTTCCCCCCAAAGTGCGAAGTCAGAAGACGATGATCACTAAATTACTTTGTAGACTTTTTTGATCAAGGGTATGGATGCAAAGAGGTTGGAAAAAGCTGTACACAACCATCAAACAAATATTATGACATGTTTCAAACCCAAGGCAGGCATACCTATGCTTGAGTGATAAAGACGTTTTTAGGTATGGCTTCCATAGAATACACTGCAAATCCATAATTATATTGACAAAAAATATAGCCACCAAACATACAACGTGGATCTATACTTCCATGACATGAACTGATCGTAGCCACAAAAAATACACTGTGGATCTATGAGATGACAAGACATAGCCACAGACCAATACAAAGTGGATCTATGTGACAATATATGTGTCAATATTCAAGAGAAACTCTGTCACAACCTGGGTAAAGTATATATCAGAGTGAATGACTCAACCCAAGGTCTTCTTACCAATCCTGATGTAGTACAAATCTAACCATGTGAATATATGTCCTAATGTCAAACATGGCAGAAACCACTTGATTACTGGTCAATGATGTAAACCATTAAAAAGCGCGAGGGAAATCACCATTGATGTCAATGATTTATAAGGTACCCTAGTACATTCCAGTGAATGTGAATAGATGAGTTGAAGTCAAACATCCGTGGAATCATCCGATCAGAGGTCAATGATGTAAACCTACTTTCGAACATGAGGAGGCCTGCCATTAAGGCATGCAGTTCCCAAAGTACTAACTAGTTTCTTAGTCTAACGCGTGAATAATGTGTTGAAGTCGACAGGAATAGACTCATCGAAGGAGGGCCTTGATGTATCCCTCATCAATGACATGAAACTGACACAGAGATTTAATTGGTGGATCAAATGAACATGGACTAACACGAGTATTGAAACATGATATTTGTGATGGCTGACTCTCGAGGCAGATACTTCCCTTGAACACTAAGGCATGACAGAAGAAACTTGACAGGGACCAAAACTTGAAAATGCAATGGATAATGTGACTTACGTCGAGTGACCCAAAGGAATAAGGAAACTCAAAGGATTGGTTCAATGCATAGGTTCAGCATATTGAAATGCATGCAAAGATAAAATGTCGTGATCAAGGGAGACTGTAAGGTTACTAGTGAAGTTCTCAAAAACTACTTGGCCAACGTCCTTCAATTTTTCCCCCATCCAGATAGATGAGTACCTCTTTTTGGTTTAATGAGCTCGAAGAGGGTAACACATGCTCGATATAACTCATCTTTGGTAAGTTCCTCTTTCTTTTTTTAATGAACTGGAAGAAGTAAGGGTCCGGTCCCGTATGGGACCTTCAATGTATGATCGTTTAATGAGTCCAAAGAAGGTAAACTCTATTGTTTTTCATATTTAGAGAGTATTAAAATGACTTAAAGATGACTCCAATGTGGTTCTTTTTTGTAATGTTAGTCTCACGAGGCCGAAAAAGAGATAAATTATCACTCGAAAGACACCCTTTCAAACCTTTTAATGAGTGGGAAAGGAAGCAAGATCACTCAAAAATCTTTTCACATTTAGAGAGTCTAAAAAGAGTTTAAAGAAGACTCCAAGGGGTTCCTTTTTCATATAACCTTTACGATTTCAAAAAAGTGATAAAATTCTACTCGATTACATTCTCATGTTTTTACGAGCATGAGAAAGAACAAAGACTAAGATCGGTATGCCCCCAGCTTGAAAAACTAGTGGCTTAACTCCAGAATAATCATCAAAGGCTGGAGACATGCCCCCCAAGATTCAATTCATTCACTGACTTTGAGGTTGTCACCAATTTATGTACTATATGGAGAAAAAGGATACAGGTGGATGAAATGAAGGTTCAAAAATGAAATCTAACAAAAGACTTGACTCGACATCTACGATATCTCACAAAAGACTTGACCGGACAGGAGAAGTGACTGTTTCATTTTTTAATGAGCTTGACACAGGAAAAGAAATATTCTCAAGGCTCCAGGTTCAATCCCCATAATTTTGTTACATTTTTTAATGAGCTTTCCATAGAGAGGAAAACTATGCTCATGGCCTCTGTTTCATTTTGTAACAATCTTGCCACAGAGAGGGAAACTATGCTCATATGTTTCATTTTCAAACTAGATTTCCACAGAATATAACCTCTGATATATACTTTACCCACTATGATATATACTTTACCCAGGTTGCGACGAAGTTTCTCTTGAATATTGACACATAGATCCACTTTGTATTGGTCTGTGGCTATGTCTTGTCATCTCATAGATCCAGAGTGTATTTTTTGTGGCTACGATCAGTTTATGTCATGGAAGTATAGTTCCACATTGTATATTTGGTGGCTATATTTTTTGTCAATATAATTATGGATCCGCAGTGTATTCTATGGCATCCATAATTATGGATCCCTAGTGGAGTCACCAATTTCTATTACAGGTAAATCCTCCTACGGACAAGGGGATTACCTCTTGATATCTATACCCCTAAAACCAAGACAGAAAGGGTGCTATCATTGGTCACTGACATCCTTTTAGATAAAATTAAGCTAATGAATGAAGAGGAAGAAGAAAAGTGTACCTTTTTAAATGCCATTTGTCCTCACAAAGTCCAAGTTGAGCTTCAATCTCAAGCTCCCTGATAGGTCCTGTAGAACACAAAAAGATACAACAAGCTTCCTATTCTACCAATAATAGCTCAAATACAAATCTATCTATTGAAGACAAGTTCATGTGAAACAAACATGAAATTGAAAGAAACAGGTCAAGCATGTATGTATATTAATGAGAACAAATGAAGAATACTTACAATCCTCTAATGAAGGTGCAACATCTTCTTCCAGCTCTCCTTGTCCAACCCCTTTGCTCAAGTAATCTACACTGATTATGCTTCAATGATATATCCCTTATGAGATCATAAGTTTGGTGTAATTCACAATCTCTATCATGTACTGTATGTTGCCTATGAGATCATAGGTTTCATACTTCCAATATTTTTATATACCTTTCACCATGAGAAGGCCTTCTTATATAATCTTGGAGAGGCCCAACCACTTGAGAGATCTTTGGGATAAGTTGAGGATTCATCTCCTTTAGTTGTGGATCTTCCCTAATATCATGCCATGAAGTCATATTCAAATCCAACCAACTTCAAAGATTGAGGGGATTCTTCCCTGATTTATCTCAACAAACCAAAATTCACTCAGGAAGGGTAGGGCTCCCCCAAAAGGGTGCACATAGAATTTCAACACTCCCCTAAATAAGGATAGGGAGAGTCAGTGCTCTCTAACAATGGGTAGGGGAGAACTACCTTCCAAAAATCATTTTTAAGTAGTTTTTTAGTGGCAAAAGGCTTGTACTCCTTGTCAAGTGATTTCTCCTCTTCAAAACCAATCTTTGAGGTGTCTTAAGTGTCCTTATGATGTCGTTAGAGGCACGACATAGGCAAGATGGCAGTGTGATGTTTGCGACACTTGTGGTCGAGACGCAACACTTGTGGACAAGATGCGACACTTACAACACTTGTAATGATGACACGTGTGACACTATTGAAGTGAGTAATTTTGATGTGTAACACACAACCAGTCATAAACGCATTAAATTCATGGAACAAGAGAATATATTAACTCAATTCAACATACATCACATCATTTCATGGCGCAAGAGAAGTTATCAATTTAATTTCATGGCACAAATGAATCTAATATTGTATCAATCACACATTAACATTTCTCAAGGTGCACTAGTAATCAAATCACTTAATTAGTCATAAATTAACATTATTCAAGGAACGCGATAAACTCCTACTACAACACACACCCATTTAATAGGAGCCATAGCCACCTTTGAAGCATTTTAATAAAATTCCACCAAATTAGCATCTTTCAATAAACATACATGACTCAGATTATGAGCGTTCCAACAATAGATGAGATATGGGTTCATACATCACTTAAAGGACTCACTTACCACCTGGGGAACATTCCAACATAAATCACAACTCAAGATGAGATAAATCAACTAAGCTTATCCATTAACCTTAAAGGTGTAAAAGAATAAACTACTAAATTTTTTCATTTTTCAAGAATCAAGTGTGTAAGGTGGTGAAGGGATAAATCAAAAGAAACAAGAGCACGAAAAACAAAAAATACCATTGAAATTATTACCCTAAGTAAGAGGTACGGTAAGAAGTTAATGCAAATTCATAGTCATTTCCAAGATTACTTATGGGATGTTACTTACATAGAATTTTTGGACAGATGAGGCTATGTGAGTATCCATTAAGAAGATAAACATGATCCCATATGATCCACAACTATAATTTTCACCCTTAACCAACTAATAAAAATCCCAAATTTTACTATGATGAAAGGTTATTCTGTAATTAAATCTTCTCACTAACTAAGTTACAACTTAAAGGATATCCTTAGTTTCTAGGAGGATACCATTTAAGCATACCCTACAAGGTTACTTTATCTAAAATCAAGAAAGAGAGTCCAAGCTTAAGTATTAACCAAGCATTCCTCACACCTCTAATTAAAAAGTCTCTTGAGGATGTAAATCATAAAATACAATTTCCAAAAGTTCAAGTTAATATCCCAACCTTTTAATAAGGAAGGATAGGTGTAAGCCTAGGCACAGACAACTCCATAAAGGGAATATTATACTATGAGGTTTACTTAAAGAAACCTAGGTATAAGGATAGAAAGGTCTTAATTAAGGATTAAAAGGGTCATAAGAATCCACCCTTAGTCTAGTAGATGAAGAAAATAATTTGGAGAATTTCCAAGGGAGGAAGGATATTGTATGAGGCATCAAAATCAACAAGTAATTGTTTTTTTTATTTTTCTTTAAACAAAGGGGAGATTCTCATAAGGCAGTTGACACCCAAAAGGATCACTATACAACTAAAAAAATTGAAGTAATCAGTGATAAAAGGGGGGAAATCCCACTAGTGATGGAATTTTGGAAGTTGAGAAGGGTTCTATGGAAGTAAGGTTTTCACTTAAATTAAGGTGCAACCAGTTGTTTAAGAAACAAATCAATAAAGCTTGGGATAGTGTGCTAGTTTCTTAAAGGAAACCTGAGATTGTCCCTAGATTTGTTCATAAGGGAAATGTAGACAGTGAATGGGGTGCATCATCCAAGAGAGGAGATTATGGCCCGTTGTCAAGTCACTTTTATAATTGTAGAGGTGGTCTTCTTAGGGAAGCCCGTGGGTTATCGGTCCTTAGCATTGCAGAATCGGGCAGATTAAGTTGGGCACGGGAAAGAAATTAGAGGAGTCTAGTGCTCCTTCCAAGGTTATAAAAAAGGGTCCCACTGAGCTAAAATATGGATAAAATTGTGCCAAGAATGGAGATCCCTTAAAGGAGGCTCTATTCAAAACATGAGGAAAAATAGTGAGTGCCTCTTCATGAAGTTATAACCAAAGCTACCACTACAAACCTGACAATCGACCAAGTCCAGGCTGGTGCATTCTAAGGAGACTACGATGGATTTCCTAATCATGTGCTTGGGTCTTGACTGGGAAACTTCTCTAGGAGGTAAAAAAAAACTTGAAGAGCCCTTTGAGTTCTCCAATGAAACATGACTTCTCCTAACTAACAGGTCTAAGGTTAAGGCGGTCGGACTGTTGATATACAGTCTTGAGAGCATTTATTTTTAATCAGAAAGTTCTTTTGGATTCATCGCATAGGTTTTTGAATTTGACATTTCGAACCAAACCAGTATGGACCACACTGGTTTGGTCTGAAATGTCAAATATCAAAAACCTATGCGATGAATCCGAAAGAACTTTATGATCAAAACAATGGTCGCAAAAGTATTAGAATAGAAATAGCATTTCTTTCTCCCAACCAGTCACGTTTTCCAAGTGGGAGAAGGAACAAATTTCTTTGTAGACGAGCCAACGAGGGTTTAATTTCCTGTCCCCAGGGGGATTGCACCATCAAGGAATTTTGTGACAAGTGTAATGGCTTAACTTAAACCCTTCGTCTGGGCGATATCACAGATGGTAAGGAGAGGTTGTTTTCTTAAAACCAGAACATGATTGGAATACCAGGTGGTTGTTCAGTTAAAACCTTCAAATTGCAGAGATTAAAGAGAAAACTTGGAGCCCAATCGGTGAGATACATAGAGAAAAACACAAGTCTGAGGGTTATCCCAAGGTGGAATGCTAGAGAACGATTTAATGGATTTGGGCAAGTTAAAAAAAAATGCAGAGATTGCGTCCCTCCCCAAAACGCTGAGCAAGAATTTAAAATGCAGATTTTAACTCCCAAACCAAAATTGTAGAGGTTAGAAACACTCTCCATTCGATGAAGGAAGAGCGCGGTCCAGTAGACAAACACAGAATCCCAAGAGTAAAAATACAACAGCTTGGCATTTTTCACAAAGAAATTCATTAATGTGGGTTAGTCATGTTATTTTCACAAATAAAAACTATAGCCTCCTATGCATCATTAATCAATTCATGTAAAGTAGGCTTATCGAAACCTGTAGGAAATTATTTAGATCCTCCAATCGACGCACCATGGAGGCGTCCACAGTCGGAGATAAATCATCCATAATCATATCAAAAAATATTTTTACAACAACCTAGAGTTATAAGAAAAATTATTGATATCCAATTTTTAACTTAACTATTACAACTTCAAGCTTCATAAAACACTGTAACGAGTGGTGAATATTTCTATACCCGAAGACGTCCTTCTGCAGAAACAGTCCTTTCAGTCTCCTACTTGCTAATTGTGCAGACCTCACCAGTACCTCTTAGCCAACACTATGGGTACTCATCTTCCCCTTGAGTCCCCCGATCCACAAAGGGGCCATGCATACAAACCAGAGAAAACTAGCTCCTAGCTCGCCTCACAAGGTTAAGATACCACTCTCTATTCGAGCTGGGTATCCCAACTCCCACAAGAAAAATCAGTCAAAAAAAATCTGGCAACATAACCTTACGTATACTAGTCGTGATCATTTCCTCATCTCCCCCATTAATTTTATAGAGTTCTTCTTAGTGACACTTGCCAATTGCACCTTAAATTTGTTTTATTAGAAATTAATTAGGAAAATTCTCCCTTGTACACGTGTCACTCGATCCCTTAGTTTCACCTAATATTTATTTAATTAATTAAATTAAATTGCCAATTTCCCTCACCTTGCTAAAAGTGTTCCTAAAAATGCTCCTTGATGTCCCTTTATTCCCTCAATTCCCCTTAATGATGGATGCCTTTCTTAAAGCTTAGTTGAGTTTATCTAGGAAAGTTGTTTAGACTAGATTCCTTTCTTTTTTCCACATTTCTTTTTGCATTTAATTTCCCCTTTTTGTCTAAGTTCTAAATTAGCAAGTTTTTCACATAAACAACAATTAATTTTTAGATAATTTATTTCTCCTTTAAATTCTAAATTTGATTTTTCTTCATCCCCTCTTTATTAATTTCTTAATTAAATTTTAGTCCCCATATTCTACTTAGACCTAGAATTTAATTTCAACTAGGCTTAGCAAATTGTTTTTAAAGGGAAAATTTATAATTAATAACTTTACTCATAAAAGATTTATTTTAAGGTTGATCACGTCAAAATAAAATATTGTTTTCTAGGCACCTAGGTTCATTGAATCACTAGTGTTAAAAATCGTGGTGTGCCCTTCAAGATGCACTACGTGATCGAAGGGTGCCACTTGTCTTTATTCATGTTTCATTTATGCGACATGACTTTCAAGATGCATTGCGTGCTCCAAGGGTGTCACTCGTCTTTTGAATGATTTTGGTAGTTGTCCAACCCTTAGGGTCAATACTCCATCAGGTGACCTTGTGTGAGACTAAGGGCCTCTAAGGAATAAGGACCCTTCTTTATTGCACGCCCCTTGAAATATTCATGAGTGATTGTCTCAGTATTCCCTCACAGCATCATGGATCTCTCGAACTAGGTAATCGTTAAACTACAGTTCGCACCACGGCGGTATTGCTAGTAGGCTATGGTGGGGCTTCTACCACACCGCTCCCTCAATATCACTGGTTGTTGTGCACGGCCCCCTAACTCCAAATGTGAGTCTGATTAGAAAGCAATCGCCAACCTACATCAATCAATGAAAACATGTCAATGAACCATAAACAACATCATAATATACCCAGTCATATGTCACATATGCAATAACAGAAATACTCAAATGATATATAGTCCACTCCCTGACTTGATCTAGAGTTCAAGGAGGTCCATCGATACCACCAGCATCCTAAATCTATCAAAATTCATGCACACTCAGGAGAAACTATTCAATAACACCTATCTATACATAAATAACATAACATAACATCATAATCCATAATCTCACCATCAGAATCCATAAGCGAAGAAGACAATCATAAAATGAACCGGATCTCTTGCATGCAAGTGTCCTCAAAGAATAAGTCACATCAGGTGCATGCAAGAGTAGTATGTTACAACACATGCAATAGGATTTTTGAGTAGGTATATGTCAAAACCAGGGAAAGAGCATTGGACAACAGTAAAAATGGGTTTCAGGTGTTTTCGTGGCACTACTAGTTATGGATTGTGCTACCAAGGAAGACCAGGATTGGACAAGGTGTTGTGCATACATGGATTTTTGAATGCATACTGGAATGGAGATATACAAGAGGGTATGTGTTTAACCTGTTTGGAGGAGAAATCAGTTGGATGAGAAAAATACAGGATGTTGTGTCACTTTCAACTATAGAATTTGAATACATGGCAGCCACTCATGCAAGTAAGGAAGCAGTATGGTTACAAATATTGTGTTCAGGTATTGGGTTGGTACAAGAAGTTGTAAGGATAGATTGTGACAGTCAAAGTGCAATTTTTCTGGCGAATAACCCATCTTATTATTCAAATACAAAGCATATTGATATTCAATATCACTTTGTGAGAGACATGGTTGAAGAAAAGAAAGTGTTGTTGATGAAGGTGGACACTTTGAAGAATGTTTCAGATTCATTAAAAAAATATGTGAGCACTAAGAATTTCTCTTGGTGTAGAGGATCCATGGGCATTGTTTCCCTGGATTGATGACAGTGTAACCCTGTAACTCTCTATATGCAAAGAAAACAACAAGTGGGAGAATGTTGGGTATGTGTTATATTCTTTGCAAAACTAGCTCTAGTGTCTACTATGTTGCATCGAGCACATAGGGAGGTTTGAGGGGGGGGCACTATGCCCCCCCCTTCGGGGGTTTTAGGGGGGAGATATCCCCCCTATGCAGGGGTTTGAGGGAAATTCCCTCAAGAAAAAAAAATCCTTAGGAAACGTGTCACATGTTTTCCTCATTTTTTGTGTTTCCTCGATTTTTGTGTCTATTGTTGGGCAGTTTTTTGGAACATGGTTTTGGCCGATGGTTTTCTATGTCCGGTTAAGGAATTAGGGTTGTTAACTAATCCAGGTCGTTGGGTTAGGGTTTTGGATGACATTGGCTCCTATATGTATATTGTATTGTAAACAATGTATCACTATGAATGAATATAGAATATGCTAGTTTTCCCGGTTTGAGTTTCTAGGGGAAAAATCTGTATGTAATGTGTGTATATTCCATTGTATATTTTATGTTCTTTTATTGAAAATCCATTTGCAATAAAATATTGTACAATGTTAAAATATACAAATTTATATAATCATGTTCAATTATAAACATTAATCAAACAACCATCACAATGAAATTCAATTGAAACAAGCTTAAATACACCACAATAAAACAACATTTGATATAATAACTATAATAAAAATATATATACTATTTATTAAACGTATTAAACAATTTCTTTGGCCTCCATTAAATTTGCATATCCTACACATAGGTCTTTAGAATCCACTATTATCCACAATACACAACCCAAATCAAAGGAGAGCCAAAGGGCCTTTTCTCATTCACAAAATTCATATGTATGCTTATGGTCCTTGGATTTTGTCCTTACAAGTACCTTAAGTGTTGAAATTCCAAATACGATGCTTTCCATTCCAATGGTTGATAAAAATACACTAAGGACAAAACATGTTTAACTACATGTCAATTGAAACAAGCTTAAATACACCACAATAAAACAACATTTGATATAATAACTATAATAAAAATATATATACTATTTATTAAACGTATTAAACAATTTCTTTGGCCTCCATTAAATTTGCATATCCTACACATAGGTCTTTAGAATCCACTATTATCCACAATACACAACCCA
>JASDQU010585453.1:38282-49497 GCA_032191745.1 Picea mariana
TAAGGGAATTTGTAAGTTAGCTATAGTGCTAGGGATGTTTCTATTAGACTCCCTTAGGTAGAAAATTGAGCATCTTTCCCACAAGCTCATTAATAAAACAAAAACCATTGACTATCTTTGGTTTTTACTTTATTTTCATATTCATTCTCAATGGTGCTCATTGCCTCAAACAAATCCCTCTCAATAGTACTTACTTGCTCCCTATCCTCCCTCTTATACACCATTACCACTATCTTTACAAACTTCACTAATTATTGATGCTAGATAATATCCTCATGTTGTTTATTTTATTGTAGCCACTCCTCTACTGTAATCATATTGATCTTGTCACTACTCTACTGCATTTTACTCTATTGCATGAACTTTTTCTACTACATTTTTTGCATCTTTTGTTTTGTTTGCTCCACTTTATTTTCTTTTGCTCCACATTCCACTTCGCTTGCAACAAAGTCATCAAACAAAACATTATGTCAATCAAATATTTCCATCTACATATCTTTCACTCTTACATATGTTATAACATCATCTTCTTGCAAATCCACTACTATAGGATCATTTCCATCTATAGCACCATATTCCACTGCAGCACCACTCATTGTTGCAAAATCTCTCACTTGAAATGTTATTATTTCTTCTTGAGTTTGTTGCACAAATTCCTTAACCTCAATATTTTCCTTCCAATATTCAGTAACTAATATTTATTTTGCACTCTTCTTTGTCATTTTATTTAGAGCATGCACTTTACACACACTTTACTCATCATTTCCTCAACAACATGCACCCAAATTTCACAATAAACACTTTTTAGAACCACATTTAGGAGAATTTATTTTTCTCTCTCCTTTTGTTGTTTTCTCTTATGCTTTATTTTTCATATTCACCTTCTCAATTTTCAAGGCCACATTACAAGATTCTACTAGTGATCATTTATTTCTCACAATTATCTTCCTTTTAGTGGAAAACTCCTATTCAATCCCAACTGCATGATTTTTTCTCACTATCTCATAAAAAAATATCTCTCATGGTCATCCTATAAAATTATTCAGAATATTATTCTACTTCAATTTCTCTAATATTCTCTTCCTTTTCAAATTATAATAAGAAATTACAAACCTACCTCTCAATTTGTTGACCATATTCTCCCATTTAAGTATCTTTTCTTCACCTCTACATTTTATGTCCCTCTTCATCCATTGTGGCTAATCATATGCATGGCTCTTCAATATTCCACAAGCAATTTCCACTATTTGTGGGTCTTCAAATTCATGGTAGAAACATCATTTCTACATTCCTTTTATCCACTCCGTGATCCTTTATAGATATAGACTTCTAGAAAATTCAAGCATCGCCATCTCCATTTGGTTTTTCTCCATTCTCCTTGCATTAAACATTTCCCTACATACAATAATATTAGAATTCCAACCATGGGATCCATTTATCCATACCAAAATTTTAATAGACTTGTATGACAAGGGAAGGGGGGAAACATAATAAGCATACCTAGAGAGAAAGAGGAGGCCTACCCAAATTCTTCAAACTTGTTCTAAGCCATGTAATTTGAATTATCAAAAAAGAGAATATTGTCAGGTTTTATATCTTAGTGGGTGACTCCCATGGAGTGGTAGTAATTGATGGCCTCCATGAGCTTCTACAATATGGAGGAATCCTCCTCTTCGTAGAATGGTACCACATTCTTCCTTCTAATGATTCTCTCAAACAAATCATTTGAAAGTATTGGGGATTGTAATGTGAAATCTCATGAAGTAATTTCATGTGTATCTCATATGACAATGCTACAGTGAGAAGCAACGTTGATCACTGTGTGTATTCCAAGAAAGAAGGTGGTCATTTAATATATGTATCATTTATGTCAATGACATGTTTATGGTTGGAAACAACATGGATGTTATAAATGAGGTGAATATGTATCTATCCTCCAAGTTTGGCATCAAGGATATTAGTGCTACTAAATTCATTCTAGAAATGGACATTAAGAGAGATCAGGAAGTTGGAAAATTTTGGTTAAATAAGAGGAAGTACGTTGAAAATGTATTAAAATGTTTCAACATTTAGGAGTGAAAAATGGTCAAGGTATCTATTCCTATAGAGGTAAAACTAACTATTGAATAGTGTCTAAAGACATAGGAAGAAAAAGAGGGCATGGAACGTGTTCTCTATGCTACTGTTTGTGGTATTATCATGTACAAAATGGTATGCACTCTACTAGATATCATCTATACAATAGGAGTATTGAGAAGGTATATGTTGACACCTAAGAAAGATCATTGGACTGTTATCAAGACAGCATTCAACTACTTGCATGGCACAATAGAGTATGTGATATGTTACCAAGGCAAAATTCAAACTAACAAGGAAGTGAATGTACATGGATGTTTCGATGTCAACTGGGTTAGAGATATTGATCGAAGAAGCTCAACTAATGGATATGTGTTTAATATGTTCGATCTGGAAATTAGTTGGATGAGTAAAATACAAGAGGTAGTATCCTTGTAGACAATAGTAGTTGAATACATGGAAACCACCCATGAAAGAAAGGAAGCAATTTCACTACACAGATTGTGTTCAGGGATTGGATTTGAAAAACAAGCAATGAGGATAAATTGTGACATTCATAGTGCAATTTTCTTGGAAAAGAACCTACCTCACCATTCCAAGACAAATCATATTGATGTTCAATACCATTTCATGAGAGACATGGTGGAAATAAAGAAAGTGTTGTTGGAGAAGGTTGACACTTTGGAAAACATCACAAACTCTTTGAAAATTTTGTGAGTGTAGTGAAGTTATCTTGGTGTAGAGAGGAAATGGGCATTGTTTCCTTGGGTCAGTGAACAAAGTTCAGGTTATCCTATTTCTGTAAACAAGACAACAAGTGGGAGAATGTTGGGTTGTTATACTCTTTGCAGTGGAAAATAATTCTAACCGATTGGATAGTCGAGGATGATCGAATGGGGGATGATGCGACTGGAAAATTAAGTCGATGGTCGACATGATAGGCTAAATGGAGGTCAACTAGACAAGTTGAATTGTATCCAACTAGAGGTCAAAAGGTTAACCAACTAGAGATCAACTGGATGGTTTATTGGTATCTAAATGGTATTCAACTAGTTCGTAGTCGACTGGTATTCGACTGGTGGACGAAAATTGTAGCAGAACCCCAAGATTCACAAGATCAAAACTAATTGTATTCATGGATCTACAACCATTTTGGGAACCATGAATTAGGGTTTTACAAGTTGTAGATTCCTATAAATATAGAATTATTTGATGCTATCTAGGTTACTTCTTGAGAGTCTAGGATACTTGGTAGAGAGATTCGCCATTCTATATAGCGAAAATTTTTGGATCTAAATTTCACCGATGGGCTAATTTTCCATGATTTTTCCAAAAAACGTTCGCCAATTTCCATTTTTTCTAAAATCAATTCTCCCAAATTCTATAGGATAAAACTATTTTACCTTAAAAATAGCCTAAATTTTATAGAAACATTACAAAATCTTTAGAAATTTGAATATTAAGAAAAAAAAAATTCCAAACTATTGAGTCATGGGAATGACACATTTTTTCCATCATTTTGTTACTTATCCCATACCCTTTTGCTTTATATTTTCATCTTTCCCATAATTACCATGTTCCAAAAATTGCCTTTTTTCCACTGGTATGTTAAGCCATTTGATGCGTTGATTCTTTAATATTTTCCTCCATTTAGGGAAGGATGATGTTTGTGTTGGGTAACTACTAATTAATTGGTAAAGAATCTTGCAGAATAATCAGATGTTTCTAATTTGAGGTGCTACCACTCTGAGGTGTTGCTACTCCAAGGAGCTTCTACTCTGAGGTGTTTCTACTCTAAGGTGTTTCTACTCCGAGGCTGCTACTCCGAGGTGTTGCTACTCCAAGACTTGATACACAAATGCCACTATTATGGAATTTTGTTACAACCGAAGGATCACTGCATGATGATGACTAGACCATTGACCCGTGGACCCTTATGTCAAGAATTGATGTATCTAATGATGTGGCTTACCCTAAGGTTGCAACTATTATATGTTTTGAACACAGGATGTTTGCTCAGATAACAAGATAGTTCAGTCGACTATTTCTATAAAAATCATTTACATAAGTTGTAATCGGTTACAAGAATATTTAGTATCCTCTATATCTGCTTAATTAATACAACATCGAACAACTTGAGAATTGAAATATTCTCAAGTCTATTCATAATTGTTATATTTTCTAGATTAGAAGAGGAAAGGGAAAGTTTAAAAGAATAGAGCATATTTTCTCCAAGTTAGGATAGCTTTTGAAGAATAGAGGATAGTCGTCAGACTTTATGTGTAACAACAATTGTATTTACACCTCTTGATTGAATAATAAAGATCTAGAAAGTTGTGGTATCAATTTATGAGTTCTTGCAGTTGCATTTTACGTAGTCTTTCACCCCTTCTAAGGAGGAATGGCCCCCCTCTTTAGTAGGGTTGTTGTTCTTGTATTATTAGTTAGATTAACATAATTAGATCATCTTGTTATTATTTTCCTATTTTAATTCTTGGTGTAGATAATTGATGTGAATGAATTGTTTCAATCATACGTGTTACAGTCGGTTTTCTACTTGTGTGTTTCAATTCAATTCAGTATGAGTGCATTTATGTTTTTATTAAGGAAATGTTTCACTTCAGTTCTGCGAAAGTGTGTTTTAATTTATTCCAGCAAGTGTTCATTTCAATTCCCCATGAATGTGTTCTCAATTCAATTTCAGCAAGTGCTTTATTCCAATTCTATATGCATGAGTTTTCAGTTGAATGCAACAACAGTTTCAATTCCAATTCTGTAAGAGTGTGTTCTAATTAACTGCATCAAGGGTGTGTTTCCTTTACAGAAGAATGTTGTTGACAGATGTGTTCTTTCCTTTTTCAGCAATGTGTTTTTTTATTTCATTAGTAGTAAGGAGTGAGTGGTTAGTAATTGGTTTTAAACAAGGTTGATTGATTCTTATGAATTTCCTTTGAGCATATTACTTGGTTGCAACTTGATTTGATATAAGGATTCAGTTTGTTCACAGTAGTTGTGAAAAGAATTCATGATTAGTGGATCTCATTCATCAAAAAGTTTTAGGAGAGTTCTTTGTCCGCATAAACATTGCACAATAATGTTCTAATAAAAAGAATTACCCTGGGTTGATAATTGAATGTATTGGATGATTTAATTAGATAATTAATCACACCAACATTTTTGGTGTCATTGTCGGGGAGGTTATTAAGGGAACGTGAATAATACCTTCCACCATCCTGATGAAATATGGGATCTATGATGCATGAATAAAATAGGATAAGAACAACTGGCCCCAAAAAATACAGGAAGACGAAGGGGCCCTGGTGGAAAAATAAATCATGATCAAGGATGGGTAACATATATTCAATATCTAATAAACAAACTAGAGTCATCAGCTTTATAGGGGTACATCAGAAACCTAAAACACGAATAAGGTTGTATCCTCAATCCTATGTTCTGGGAGAGTCATAAAAAACAACAATAGAGGTTGAATATCAATATTTGTCAGAAGGTTTGGAGTGTTCCAACAAGGAAAATTGGGAACATTCAAATTCTAGGATGGAAGTCAATCAACCTAATAATAGGTAAAAAACTGACCAACCCATTATTCAGCCCATTGATAACCTTATTTTGGATCAAGGGAGTGTTGTTGGGCACCCTGCAAAATTGTCGAATAATATCCCAAAAACATAATATATCCCTACACCTAATTGGTAGAAGATTTGTACTTTGTGGAAAAGACACATGGAAAATGTGAATGGAAATGACACGATTTTGACCTTTGTTTTCCCTATTGAGAAAATTCTAGGACTAGCACCAATGAATAATATACATCTATCTTCACTTCCAAATTTTAATGGTCAGATAAGAGAAGACCCAAACACCTTCATGTTTGAATTTGATGTTCTGCGATAGCTATGATTATACTACGAATGCTCAGAAATTGAAAATATTTGCATCTACCCTAAAGTGGTCAACGTTAATATGGTTCATGGGGCTTGGTGCTAACTCTATCACCTCCTGGGTCAATATGAAATAGACCTTTAAATTATGATGAAGTATCGAGACTATTGAAGAATAAGGCATGATAGGGATGAAATTTTTAATATGTCTCAGAAGGAGGAAGATATCCTGGAGGATTATGTGGAATGCCTCAAATATAATTTGCAGAGATCTAAACATAATGATTTGGATAAGTATATTTTGAAGACAATTCTAATTCGAGGTATGAGGGATGAATGTCTAGATATGTTGAACCTAATGAGGAAGGGATATATATCAAAGGAACCACTTGAGGACATTATTGACTTATACTTGAGGAGATTGAGAGGATCATGAAGGAACATATCCCAAACACGAGATACTACTGCAAGAATATAGAAATCAGCCAACAGTGTAGTAACAAGGGAACCAATTGGTAATTTATTTGAGAATTTTAAAACTGATATCCTTAGCTCTTTAACTACACATTTGGATTTTATCCAGGTAAAGAAAAAACAGGATGAAGCAGAGAAGGAATTGGCAGTATTTTGTCCTAAATGTAAGGACACACATCCTTGTAGGGAACTCCCACTTGACAACATGGAAATATGCGGTATATGCGAACTAGACCACCCAACAAAACTTTGCCCATCATTTCCAGGATTGAAAGAAGTATTTAAGGGTTCAAATGAAGAGACAAAAGAAACATATTTCATCTCCAAGAAACCATGGCAAGCTCGTCTACTAGGTATTCCTCAAGATCCATCCTCATCCTTCAATAATTGGAATCATATGTACAATACTTAGATTCCACTGCAAATCCAATATCCCTCAAACCCATGGTCATTTCCTAACCCACCACAAACACAATATACCATGCCTTGGGTTCCATATCTGAATCAAACAGGTCCCTAGTCTCAAGGATGGAGAAATTATTCTTTCCTAGGACGAAAATTCCTAATCCAGTCTCAGTTGTTTGTACAACAACCACCTTTTCTTGCACAACAAAAACCATTACCCCTGCCACCCAATATCTTACCAAGTAACCCTCCACTATGACCCTAGTTACTTGTTCAATATAACCTGAATATGGATAATAAAACCATCCAGCAAGAAAAAATGTCCATCTTCCCCACATATATCATCACATGCGCTCAATGCAACGAGGTACAACTTGGGTCAGGAAGAATAATAAATCAACAAGAATCACCTATAATTATAGAACATGACGAAATAGATTCATTTTCTGAAATATCCCCACCTTGCAGACAATCTGAAGAACACACACAAAAAAAAAAAACTCCAAAAAAACAAGTTGAAACTCATAACTATATTTCTACCCCTATCACAACTCTCGAGAAATAGGATAAAACTCAGGCTACCATCTCTATTGAAACTCCACCATATCTAGAAAGGTTAGTCGTGCCTAAGTGTATTCCCCAACCTAATTTTGACTTCCTTAGAGAACTGAAAAACATGTGTGTTAAAATTCCTTTGTTGCAAGCTATCAAAGATGTCTCGTTGAGGGAATTGTGCATCAAAAATCCTGGTAGGAAGCCTAGGGACTTCCCCACAGTTCAAGTCTTGGGAAAATTGTCAAAACTAATGTTGGGAAAAATCATGCATGTTAAATATGATGACCCTGGGAACTGCAGAATAACCATTCAAATTGATCTCATGACTATTCCAAATACTCTTATCGATCTACGAACTGCAATAAATATCATAAATAAGGAAACAACATAATTTTTGGGACTTACCAACATGATAACTACTCCCACTATGCTAGAGTTGGCTGACCGATCCAAAATTCAACCAGAATGGGTCCTGGAAGATATTGTATTATCCATGGACTCCTAGGAATATCCAGTAGAATTCTTAGTGCTACAACCAAAAAATCATTTATGAGGAAACCCCATGATCCTAGAAATACTGTGGTTATCCACAGATGACACATTTATCAGCTGTAGGATAGGATCTATGATAATATCTGATGGAAAAACTACAAAGAGCCTTACTATGTATCCCTCTGCAAAACCAAGTGAATATTATGACAACCCTATATGGGTTGAACTAGAACCAAAAGAAAATAGTGTACAGCCAATCCTTACGCTTGGTAAGGCCCTCTTTTTCAAGGATGAAATAAAGGACGATACTATTAGTAGTTTTATCAGCAATCCTCCATCATTCAACTAGCTAGAGACTCATCTTTTAGATGCCATAATGAGAGAACCTAATAAACAAACCCTTGAAGAAAATCCTTATTTTTAAATGACACCTTCAGTACTGAGCCATAAAATCATCCCAATAGAAATTAAGCCCAGAAAACCATTAAATATCAATCCAAATTTATCCCCCCTATAGAAAGAATGACAGACTCAACTGCTACAAGAACATAAGGATTCCTTTGCTTGGGATTACACAGATATGAAGGGTATTCACCCTAATCTATGTAATCGTCATATGTACATAAAATAATATTGTCAACCTATTCTCCAACCCCAACACAGAATGAACCCATCCCTAAAAGAGATCATAAAAGAGGAACTCCAAAAACTGTTGAAAGTTAATTTCATCTACCCAATCTCAAACAGACAGTGGGTTTCTACACTAGTCACTCTACCTAAGAAAAATAGAAAATGGAGAATTTTTGTTGATTACTAAGAACTGAATAAAGCCACATAAAAATACATTTTTCGTTACCTGTTATTTACCAGGTCCTTGATGCCCTGGCTGGCAAGAATTTTTTTCCATTTATTGATGATTTCAGTGGATACAACCAAATCATGGTTGCTCCTGAAGACCAGGACAAAACTACTTTTACATGTCCATGGGGCACATTTTCTTATCAATTCCTCCCATTCATCCTTTAAGATGCACCTTCCACCTTTCAACAAGTTGTATTGGGAATCTTTTTATATTTTTTTAACGAGTCTCTTGAGATTGACATGGACAATTTCATACCATATGATGATACTTTCAACATGACCTTGGAAAAACTTGAAAAAGTACTAAAACATTGCATACAAACTCACCTTGCCTTAAGTAATGAAAAATTTTATATGATGATGTATGAGGGAGTTGTATGTGGGCACTATATTTCTTCTGCAAGTATACAGGTGAATCTAACAAAAATTGAGGTAATTTTAAGGATCCCTACTCTGAAATGAGAAAAGGAGGTGCATAGCCCATTATGAAAATCTGGCTACTATCGTCGATTTATTGAAAATTATTAAAGGATAACATCTCCCTTATTCGCATTTCTTTCAAAGTATGCATATTTTTTATGGATTGATAAATTTCAAACTAATCTTACAGATCTGAAAAAACGCCTAGTTGAAGAACCTATATTACGAGGCCCTGATTGTACTTTGCCATTCCAATTCTCTTCAGATGCCTCTGAAACATCCATTGGGGTTGTACTAGGACAACGTGAAGAACATAACCCATACACCATTTATTATACCAGCAAGAATCTGACACCTACAGAGCTGAACTATACGGTAACAGAAAAATAATTTATTGTTGTTATACATGCTATCGACAAATTCCGACACTATATCACAAGTTATCAAGTATTTCTCCATACATTCATTCAGAAATTAGATATTTGATGAACAAACCACTTAAAAATGCTCAATTTACTATGTGGTTAATGTTACTGCAATAATTTGACATCATTATTTTGGATAAACCTGGAAAAGACAGTGTCGTAGAAGATTTTCTCTCTAGGCTTACCAATAACAGTGATGCTACATTTGTTGATGATTATTTTCCTGATGAATACATATTTTCAGTATCTACTCACTCAATGTGGTATGCATATATTGGTAATTATCTTGGTGTAGGAAAATTTCCACACCACCTTTCTCCTAGGGAGCGGAGAAACATTATTCAACAAAGTGGTTGATTTTCTTGGATAGATGGTTGTCTCTTTTACACGTGTCCTGATATGGATTTTCAACATTGTATCAGAGGAGATGAGATTCATGACATATTTAATTCCTGCCATGAAGATCCTTGTGGTGGACATTTTGCTGATTAGAGAACATGGCATAAATCACTCCTCATGGGGTATTATTGGCCTAACCTTTTCCAAGATGCCAGAAAGTATGTACAAGGATTTTATTCTTTCCAACGAATGGGCCAACCCACTCAATCAGATGAAATGTCGTTACAAACCCCATTTGATGATTGAAACCTTTAAGAATTGGGCTCTCGACTTTGTGGGACCTATCAATCCCCTATATCGTTAGAAATCCTACATCTTGGTATGCACAAACTATCTCAACAAATAGGTAGAGGCCAAGGAACTTGACCACGCCACAGACAAAGTGGTTTCAAAATTCTTTTTTGGAAATATATTTTTTAATTTTGGAATGCCCAAAGAGATAGTGACATATGGAGGACCTTAGTTTACTTCCCATTTGATCATAGAACTTACCAAGAAGTACAATATTTTCCACAAGGTTACCTCACCTTACCATCCACAAGCAAATGGTCAAGTGGAAATCACAAATAAATTCATTGAAGGAATACTCACGAAAAACCGTGGTGAGCCATCGTCGTGATTGGGATGAACATTTATCAGAATCCCTTTGGTCCTACAAGACGACATGGTGAAATACCAAAATATTTTCTCCATTTGAACTTGTTTATGGTAAGAGTCTCATATTTCCCATTGAATTAGAGATCAAAACATTAAGAATGGATTTAGAAGTAAATTTGGATCTAACTACAGCTCAGAAACACCATTTATATCAGTGAAATGAATTAGATGAAATTTGCTTGGCTTCCATACATAAAACTGACTTAGTCCAACAACAACATGCCAAGTGGCATGATAAAAGTATTAAGAAGAAGGAATTTTTAAAGGGCGATTGGGCACTATTATATGATACCAGGTTTAAATATTTCAAGGGGAATCTGTGCACTAGATGATTGGGTCCTTATGAAGTGGATATAGTTTTTGATAATGGGATTGTCAGACCCATAACCATAGATGGCTCACAAATATATTTACTAGATAATGACCATTAAATTCAACTGTATCATAAACCACTTTCTAAAGAATTGTTTGTTTCTCGTGTTAGCTAAAATCTAGGGTTTAAAATCATCAGAGTTGAACATCATTTTACAACACCATCAAAATAAAAGAAAA
>JASDQU010585453.1:50741-66188 GCA_032191745.1 Picea mariana
CAGTTGCAGTTGTAGTTGCAGTCTCAGAATCAATTGCAGTATCAATTGCAGTTGCAGTATTATTTGAAGTATCATCCGTAGTACCATTTGCGACTACCCTTGAAGTTTTTAAGAGTTGGTGATCATTGTCGTTGCTACCAGATGGTGCCACTACCTACAAATTTCATCAGAGGTATGTACTCACACGTGTTTAAATGGTTAAGATTTAAAGGGTATTTGCAGGAGAAGGGATCTCTTTCCATAAATCCAGAAGGATCTCAAGATCCAACACACTCAAGAGTAATAATGAAACCCATGTTTGATTATTCTAATATGCATATATTTTTTATGACATTATTTTGATCTAGATTGCATGTTGAAGCTATGACCATCATACTAACCTTTGGTCAAAATTAAAGTCAAGGTATTAGATGTATTAAAGTTGAGATCATAGAGTTTATTATCTGACCCAACCTTCTTTCAAGATAGCATATTGTCCTAGTACATAAGACAGGTTGAAGAAAGCACTTGACATCTTGAGTGAAGGAGACTTGGAAGAAAAGCATCACCCTCATTCTTGAGGACAAGGCTCCAGGTGCTAGGTTTGATTAATTAAGTTGATAAGATTCACAGTTTCACTTGATAAGTTGATGACTACCCCTTTATAAGTAAACACGATAGTTGAGATAACAGACTTTGAAGAGTATTATACTTGGTAGCATATGAGCATATTGAGATAAATGCTTTGCCAGATACATCCAACATCTCCTCTAGGAGAAATTTCTTATGTTAGTTCTAGGTTGCCATGGAGGAATGTTTGATCACAACACTATAAGAGTGTTGACCTCATTTCGTATTGTATTTCTTACTTTTGATCTCTGCTTAATACATGCCACAAGTGATAGCTCTAAAGGAGCTATTGTGATTATTATTTGTGTTATTGTTTTATCTACTATTATAAAAAGAGTATTATTCTTGATTGTTGTTTTGTTGACCTTGGTTCAGGTCACAAGTGATAAACATGAGGAAGCTATAGTGAAGGTTGTCGAAGGCAACATATTATATGAGACATGAAGAAGACTATGTACATGACCATATACACTCGTGTACCAAAGAAGATGAAGAAGAAATTATCTTTTGAGATTCAGAGTATCTCATATGAAGATTGATTGAAAGGAGTAGAAGGCTCCAAAGATGGTCGAAAATTAGAGCGGGAAATAGATCTCGTTTGAAGCCTGACTCTGTCTTTCATATTTAGACTTGGTATTCAACACCAAGTATACCTTGTGAGAGATAATGAAGTCCTTGTAGACTCAGAAGAAATCGTGAGTAGGCCTGATCTCAGAAAGGATTAGATGAAGAGACAACTTACAGGAATGGGAGATAGATGTTGTGATAAGACTAGATTGTAACTTAAAAAAAATTTAGGTGATATGAAATCTCATGGGAAGATTCCCTTGTTTCAGTAACAGAGAAGGAAGCCAGTCAGAAAGTCTAGGATAGGGATTCTTCCATGAGACTAGAAGAGAAGTCAATATTGACTTCCAAGATTGATCTATACAGATCAAGCATGTTGCAAATGAACAAATCCTGATGTGTGTCCATAGGATTCTCCCAACAAGAAGAAGACTACGCCGAGACACTTATTGAAGAAATAGTTCCATTATTTATGAAGACAACCAGAACAACCATGGTTCATATATAGTATGAGATGCAGGGGGAGCAAGCCCCATATTTAAAATTGAGTGGTAGTTGGTGTAGTACATTAGTTGGGTCATGGAAACATAAATATGATAAAATATATCATTACCTCCATGAAAGAATAAGAGCTATCTTCAATATAAGTTATTGAGCCACTCTCAGTTTCAAATGAAATTGTTGTCATGATGGAATAGGAGGAGTTACTCTCAGATTTTAGTATCCACAGTGAGAATGAAGTAGTCATTATCAGCCTCAGAGTAGCTACAGGTGCAGAGTTCCAGATTCCATAAGGAACAGTTGTAGAGAGAGTAGAGGACATACTTCCAAATAGTGAGACAAATGGTGCCTTGTAGAAAGCACACAGAGCTAGAACATGTTTGTGCAGATTGAGTTGCACCTGAGCAAGTGTACCAGATTGGTACAATGTAACGTGAAATTTTGGTTTGAAGATTGAATATAGAAATCCTCAGGTTTGTATATTGAAGGAAGCTTTGTACATATTGAAGAAAGCTCCAAGAGCTTGATTGATAGTTTCCTGACAAGCTTGGACTTTAACAAGAGTAAAAGTTGATTCTAACCTTTATTTCAAGTTTATGAATGATGAGCCTGTGATGCTACTACTATATGTGGATTATGTATTCTTGACAATATGAAGAAAATATCATCACAAATTTCAGAAGAATCTCTCCACAGAGTTTGATGGAAGACCTAAATGCATTATCTCTTAGGTCTTGAAGTTTGGCAGAGCAAAAAGAAGATCTTCCTTAAACCAAGGGAAGTATACAGTGAAAATTGAAAATGGTTGACATGTGGAAATGAAAATCCATCTACACACCCATGAAAATGAAGTTGAAGCTCATGGTAGATACCTCGTCAGAATTGGTTGATGCTGCTATGTACAGACAAATTATTGGTTCAGTGATGTATCTAACAAATACCAGGCTAGACATAAGTTTTTCCTTGAGTTAGTATCTGGTAGAACCCATACGTGTTCACCTAGTTGTTGCAAAACATGTGATGAGGTACCTTAAGGGTACATTAGATTTTGATCTCAGTTATGATGGAGATCATGAATTCAGATTGAGTGGGTACACTGATTCATATTGGGCTAGAAGTGTCTCTAACAAGAAGAGAACTTCAAGATGTTGTTTTAGTTTGGGATCACTCATGATCTCATGGCAGAGTAGGAAGCAATCAAGCATTGCTCGCAATACAAAAAAAGCATAATACATTGTTGCGTGTTATGCCAGTTGTGAAGCCATGGCTTCATAAGTTGTTGACTGGTCTATTTGACCTAGATATGGAAGCAACCATGATCTTATGTGATAAAAAAAGCTATATAAAGATGACAGAGAACCCTGTGTTCCATGACAAGTCAAAACACATAGAGATCCGATATCATTACATCCGTGACATGGTGCAGAGAGGAGCCATAAAGATCAAATATGTTAGCACGGATGAACAGGTTGATAATGTGTTGACCAAACCTCTATCTCGTGTAAATCTTGAGCACTTTCTAGATACACTTGGTATATTTCGAAAGGACCTCCCTCAAAAGGGGGAGTAGTGTTGTGTTGAGTTGCCATCCTAGTGTTGTGATTCCAGCTTAATTGTTGTGTGGCGTTGCCATATTAATTGTTGTGCTTCTAGATTAATTGTTCTTTGGTGCTTCTAGCTTAATTGTTGTGTGGTGTTGCCAACTTAGTTGTTGTGTGGTGTTTCCAGCTTAATTGTTGTGCTTCCAACTTAATTGTTGTGTGGTGTTTCCATCTTAATTGTTGTGATTCCAGCTTAATTGTTGTGTGGTGTTTCCATCTTAATTGTTGTGTGGTGTTTCCATCTTAATTGTTGTGTGGTGTTGCTAGATTAATTTGTGTGTGGTGTTGCCAGCTTAATTTTTGTGCTTCCAACTTAATTGATGTGTGGTATTGACAGCTTAACTGTTGTGTGGTATTGCCAGCTTAATTGTTGTGTTGTGATTCCATCTTAATTGTTGTGTGGTTTTGAAATCTTAATTTTTGTGATGATGTGCTAGCCTCATGCTGTGATGATGTGCCAACTTAATTTTTGATGACATGCTAGGCTCATGTTGTGATGATGTGCCAGCCTCATGTTGTGATGATGTGCCAGCTTAATTTTTGATGACATGTTAGCCTCATGCTGTGATGATGTGCCAGCCTCATGGTATGATGATGTGCCAGCCTCGTGCTATGATGCCAACTTCGTGTTGATGATATTGTGTAGCCATATTCGTCTTGTGATGCCAGCCTCATGCTAAAGACTCTTAGCCTAGTGTTGATGTTGATGATTCTCCAGCCTTCATGGTGTGATTTTGTTGTTTTTGATGATGTCCAGCCTTTGTGTTGTGATATTGTTGTTTTTGATGTTGTATCAGCCTTGTGTTGTTATTGATGATGATTATGTATTAGTGTTATACTAATCCATGTTGATGCCACATAAGCTTCTTGCTGAAGATGTTGATGATGATGTTGCTTCAACTTCTTGCTGAAGATGATGATGTTGATGCCACTTAAGCTCCTTTCTGAAGATGATTATGCTGATGATGATGTCCTTTCATCTTTCATTCCAAATATGATGATGTTACTTTAGATTCACATTGAATATGATGATGATGTTGCCTTATCCTCATGTTGATGAGGATGATGATGCCATTCCATCTCCCTGCTAAGAATGATGATATTGATGATGAGAAAAACTTCCGATGATTTAAAGATATGCCAGTCAGTTTTCCAAGATGTTGTTGATGATGCTTCCCTCTCTCTCTCATCCTATTTTGTTGTAGAATACCCTTATTATTAAGGGGGAGTGTTGAATTATTATAACTGCAAAGAGTATTCTATTTATTATTGATGTATTATCCATTAGATCAATCCCCTTTTGTGGATTGATCATGTCAGGCATTGTAAATGACTAAATCCCATTTTGTGGATTAGTCAAACCGTAATTGTGATAAGCTAAATGAAAAGTCAGCCACGCAATATATTAAATTGGTTATAACCACCCAAAAGATATTAAAGTCGTTATAACCACCTAGAATAAGAAGTTGTCCCTTCTAGTGAAAAGAAACCCCAATTCAGTGGCTGCCATATTGTATAAATAAGAGAGGCTAGCACCTCATTTGTTCACTCACTCACTTGTTGATCAGAGCACAAGTTTGGAGTTGCAGTTGGAGAATAAGGAGGAGAGAGAGAGGTGCATTCTTGGGAGTGGATTTTTGTATTTGTTTGAGTTATCTCTTGGCATTGTATTGGCTATCTATATTAAGGAAGTTTTTGTTGGGTTTTTTCCCCCATGAGGGTTTCCCAGGATAAATGATTTGTCTCTTATGATTGTGTATTTCTCATCGATCCTATCTATGTTATGGTTATCAAGTAAATTCAAAAGAAACCTAATAATAGCTTAAATTTTAATATAAAATATAGAAGAAGACCCTTGTGTCAAAATATACAAACCCTTCCTAGTCATAGAACAACACTCTCAGTAGAAAAAAAGGAAAATAAGATCACTTTGAGTGATAAATGAAGACGCCCCTAAAATAATAACTATGTCTTCTTCAGTAGAAGTAGCAACCTGACCATTCAAGTCGTTGACCAAGACTGAGTTCCCACAAGAACCTGCTAGAGAAAAAACTATTGTAAAGAAAGAAAAATTAAATCCAAGGAAAGTGAGGTCATCTTCACCAGCATCACCAGTCCACCCATAAAAAAAAATTGGATGCCCACAAGAACCTATTGAAGAATGAACTATTTTAAACAAGGGGCAAACAAAAGCAAGAAGAACCAAGTCTTCTTCAGCAATAGCACCAACTCAACCAGGTACGGATGGTGAGTTCCCACAAGAACTTGTTGAGAAACAACTGAATGAGAGTAAAACAAAAGAAAAATAAAGAAGCACCATCTCTAAGTGAGGTAAGTCTATGTCCCTTCATGAGAAAGTAAATCAATTAAAGGAATAAAACTCTAGTATTGAGAAACAAATCAGGGTCTTAAAAGGAAAATTTCAAGAGGGTGCAACTTCTCAAGGTTTGGGAACCCTAGTTGAATTTGCTCAAATGTTAGAGAAGTTGGGTCACCCTGAAACCATGATACCAGGGATAGACAAGTGCAAGTCACAACCATTTCTGGCCTATGGAGAAATATTTATTCAAGCAGGGTACACATCAAGTGGTGTACCTATATCTAATTTCAATTTAGTTCGCACACAAACAGAATGTATTCAGGAAGACAGAGGGGATCTTTAAGCTACCCAAATTTACCAAGAGGAACCCTTCCAAGACCTTGTTGTTACACAATAACTAGAATCCCTAGATGCAGTAAGGAAAGAGCCTTTCCTTGTCACCAATGGGGGTGTTGCAACTCAGGAAAAAAATTAAAACATTGAACCTTATCAAGGGAATATGGATAGTCCTATCATAGAGGTTGTTGCTACCCAAGAACCAACAATTACTTGAGATAAAGACACCCAATTTGAGAAGGAAAATATCATAACAACAACCCCCAATGTTGACATATTGATTGCTAAATTCCATAACTGGAAATAGCTGGCCACATCACTCCAAGAAGGGGTGATTTCTACTCAGGAACATAGAAAAGTTATTCAGGATTTAAGAGAAATATGGGAAGAAGAATCAAAATTCTAGGATAAGAGAAAAGGAATATGAGGAAGAGGTTCAAAGAATTAGAAGATCAATTCAAAACCCTGGAAGACACAAAAAGAAAGTTTGAAACCTGGCACAAGAACTGGTAAGTTGTAGAAACCCATCTCCTTCCTATCCATTGTTTTTGCAGGAGAAAATCCTCTTGTTTCAATTAATAGCCATAAAAGAATACATGACTTGTATTTTTGATATCACCATTTCCTTCTTAAAGAACTTCCTCCAGGGTAGTATTGCGAACCAACACCTACTATGTGAGCTTTACTTACATGAGTATGTTCTGTTTGGGGAAACGTAATTTAATTTATCTCATTATGTTGAGATATTTAATTGAGTTCCTTCACTTCATTGGTTAGAAACTAGAAAAGATGGAAGGCATCCCATGAGGCCATCAGGTCAACTCAGGCTAAGAAGTTGTTGTGGGTCAGGGGGGAACCTACCCCTGCTGCCAACATAATCAAAGGACATAATCATTTTCTAAGTGCATATGAATGGGTTGCTACTCTGATTGAGATTCAACTACTTATTATGGATATCTTCCCTGAATGTATTATTATGTAGTTGAAGGATTCCCTGGATGGCATTCGGTTGAGATGGGAAACATCTGATGAGATTTTGAGAAGAAGAGATTCATACAGGTAACCAAAATTTTGTCATTCTTTACAGAGAGTGAAAGAGTATATAGAGTGCATCAAAAAGTGTGGATCCAAGTGGATCAAACTTAGGTACATATTCCTTATTATATGTCTCCCCACGAGACAATACCAACAGTAATATCGGGTTCAGTATGAGAAAGATTATTGGATGGATGTTTTGATGAGTAACGGGTACAAAGGAATTGAGGATACAGGTGGGGTGTATAGCCTTACTAAACTATATATACAACAGGAGGTTGAAGACTCAGACGAATGGGAGGCATGAGGACATGCAGTTGCTTCAGTTGGGGGGAGATGTTGAGTCATGGGAATGACACCTTTCTATCATCATTTTGTTACAAATCTCATACCTTTTTCCTTTCTATTCGAACCTTTCCCATAATTACCATGGTCCAAGAATTTCCTTGTTTCCATTGGTATGTTAAGCCATTTGATGCATTGATTCTTTAAGATTTTCCATCATTTAGGGAAGGATGATGTCTATGTTGGGTAAATACTAATTAATTTCTAAATAATATTGCAGAATAATGAGATGTTTCTACTACAAGGTGTTTCTTCTCCAAGGCGTTGCTACTCTAAGGTGTTTCTACTCCAAGACACTTCTACTCCTAGGTGTTGCTTCTCCACGGTGTCGCTACTCCTAGGTGTTGCTACTCCTAGGTGTTGCTACTCTGAGTTGATTCTACTATGAGGTTCTTCTACTCTGAGGTGCTTCTACTTCTAGGTTATGCTACTCCAAGTTTCTGCTACTCTGATACTTGATACACAAATTCCACTATTATGGAATGTTGTTACCTCCAAAGGATAATTGCATGATGATGATTAGATCATTGACCCATGGACTTGAATGTCAAGGATTGATGTATCTGATGATGTGGCTTACCTTAAATTCACAACTATTGTATGTTTTGAATACATGATGGTCACCTAGATAAAAAGACAGTTTGATTGACTATTTCTATAAAAATCATTTACATAAGTTGTAATCAATTACAGGAATATTTTGTATCCTTTGTATCTTCTTAATTAAGACAACATCGAACAACTTGAGAATAGAAATACTCTCAAGTATTTTCATAATTGTGATATTTCTGATATTAGAAGAGGAAAGGGAAAGTTTAAAAGGAGAGAGCATATTTGCTCTAGGTTAGGCTGATTTTTGAATAATACATGATAGTTGACAGACTTCATGTGTAACAACAATTGTATATGCACCTCTTGGTTGAATAATAAAGATTTGGCAAGTTTTGGTATCAATTTATGAGTGCTTAAAGTTGCAGTTTATGTATTCTTTTGTCCCTGCTAAGGAGGAAGGTCCCTCCTCTTTATCAAGGTTGTTTTTCTTGTATTATTAGTTATATTAGAATAACTAGATCGTCTTGTTATTATTTTCCTTAGTTCAATTCCTGGTGCAGATAATTGATGTGAATAAATTGTTTCAATAATAGTTGTCACAGTTTGTTTTCTACTGGTGTGTTTCACTTCAATTCAGTACGAGTGTGTTTCTTCTTTGTTCAGGAAAGAGTTCATTTTATTTCTATGAATGTTTGTTTTAATTTATTCCATCAAGTGTCTTGTTTTATTGCAACAAGTGTTTATTTCAATTCTGCATGAATGTGTTCTCAATTCAATTTCAGCAAGTGCTTTATTCCAATTCTATATGTGTGAGTTTTCATTTGAATGCAACAATAGTTTCAATTCCAATTTTGTAAGAGTGTGTTATGATTAACAACATTGAGGGTGTGTTTCCTTTATAGAAGAATAATGTTGACAAATGTGTTCTTTGATTTTTCAGCAATGTGTTTTGTGATTTCATTAATAGTAAGGAGTGTGTGGTTAGAAACTGGTTTTAAAGAAGGTCGATTGATTCTTATGAATTTCCTTTGAGCATATTACTTTATTGTAGCTTAATTTGATATAAGGATTCAGTTTGTTCGCATTATTTGTGCAGAGAATGCATAATTAGTGGATTCCAATCATCAGAAAGTGTTAAGAGAGTTCTTTATCTGCATAAACATTGAACAATAACCTTGTAATAAAAAGACTTACCTTGGTTTGATAATTGAATGTATTGTATTATTTAATTAGAAAATTAATCACACCAACACAAACATTTTATAGTTTTCATATTAAGGACTAGTAATGTTTGCCAATTTTTCTACATTCTGAGATAAATTTCCATCCTTAAAATTATCCCTGAAAATTTCTATAATGGTCATGAAGATGTAGGATAAATGGTTGTAGTGTTGTTCTTGTAACTAAAAAATGGAGTAGGATGATGAATTGTGTATTAGGTGTGGACCAAGGTTAACCATGTAAATTTGTATTTAGTGAATGAATAAGACAATTAAAGAGAGGGAGTTTCTTAAGCATTATTTTTTTTCCCAATTAAGTATTTCCATAGTAAATCTATGTGCACTATGTGTGATTTCGATTGTTTACTTTTAGTTTAATTTATTTCTTCTCTCTTCATTTTGGTTTATATTTATTTACATCATCCATAACCCTATCCCTAGCCACAACCCTTATCTTCCAATTCCACAGACCCTATCCCCATAATCTTGGACCCCAAATCCCCTTTATCTCTTCTACATAGTCCCGACCACTTTCACTATAACCCCCTCTTCGCTTGGCTCCTCAACTCCTAGCTAGTACCTCAACACTAGTCCCTTGTCACCCATCTATTAGACCCTAAATCCACATTTTCTTTTCCCCCACCTCTATCCAACACCTAGACCCCTTTACCCTTGGGCCACCTACCCCATACACCCATGGTTCCTTACACTCTATATCCCTAAAGCACAACAACCTCCACTTTGTCCCCAGGCCCAAATAACTTGACACCCCTGGTCTCCTCCACACATAGGCCCCTACCTCCTTAGGCCCCTTAGCCATTGGGCTCAAGATTGTTCCCCTAGCCCGCTCTACCCCTAGGACCCTATTGATGTAAAATATTGTTTTAAGGTCTTTAAGATAACATCATGAGGATAAATCCTCCTACATTTTTATAGAGGTGTTACTCCTCATTTTTTTGTTTTTTTTTTGTAATGTCTGGCAGAATCAACAACTAGTTGGGAATGTACTCGTGTTCCCACGATTCCCCTTATGCGGCACACAGGGTAAGTCAGGGGTATTTGAACTGGAAACCTCATGGAATTTCATATTCACGACACTTGCCAATTGAGCTGCCCCCCGGGGGGAGTTACTCCTCTTTCTTGACATGTGGAAGATTCTTGTTTTGATTTTAGATGCATGGAACAAAAAACCACAACAAATATTCCAATTAAACCCTTATATACATATGTAAATACTTTTATATACAGATGTACTTGTCAAGCATATCATATTATTTAAGAAAAATAATAATTATATCTATAGATATTTGTATACATAGGGTTTGGATTCTTCTTTCAACAAATATTATACCTTCCCATTAAAATAATGTGAATCTGGAATCAATTATGAATTTGAAAGATGAAATAAAAAGTAAAATGGATAGGTCATCGAATAACTTTACATGATCACTTCATTACAACTCAAAAATATTTTGATGGATAATACATTTGAAATCTCATGCTTTAGACTCAAACTCTAAAATATCACTAATGTAATGCCCCAAAATAGTTCTTTGTGGGATAAATTTATAATAATATCCAAAAATTTGTAACAAGTTTAACAATTTCTTTAACAAGAGGACTGAAACAACCTCAAGTAGATCTCAATGAAAATTAGATAAACTTAATTTAACTACATTTTCATTTTTACAAGAAAGAATTTTTCTCCTCTGGACCTGGAATATCATGAAGAATGATCTGAAGAATTCAGAGAAAGGACTGATCAGACTCAAATATTCCTATTTGACAAACATAAATGGAAATCTTGATGGAAAGAACCAACAAGAAATAAATATTGGGAAGAATGTTAAGAAAACTAATTCACAAACTCTTCAATGCTACAAAAATTCCTTACTTCCAACCCTTTGAATATGCTTCTTTTCCCTTTTTACATCTTCTCTTCGTATTATTTAAACTAATTTTCAGTTAGGGTTTTATTTCCCCCTTTGTAAATATAAACTTAGATATTTGTGCCATCAACTAGGACCCACTTTAGAATCTCAAGAATTTATTTCAATAAACAATTTTCCAAAAATAACTTGTCTCCAAGATAGAAAATAGTCCATACCGTAATTTAATTTTTAAGAAATTATCACCATTATTTCATCCATGGAAACTAGTTCCAATTTTTTATTCTCATCTATATATTTCCAATGAGCCATCATTTTCTCAATTTGGACATCAGGATAAAAAATTGTGGCCTCGAGAAGATGAAGACTCGTCAATCATTGATCTATGCACGAGAATTGTGATCCCTTGATTAGAAATCCTCCCCATTTGTCCCACATGTATTGGGGAATATTTCTCATACATGTTTGTAAGAAAAATGTGTCCCTATTTTATTTGTGTGTGAAAGATAGAGAACTATGGATCCCTCTATAGCTTGTGTAGAGTGTAACATTTGGTTTCCACATCATCACCGAATCAACATGACAAATCGCTTTCCCATTCATTTGTATTTTCAATAAATATCATCCAAGTGTCACTTAAAGGGTAGGTCCACCTCACTGCCACATGTCATAATGTTATAGGTCCACCTCACTACCACATACAACCTAGGGATAGGTATACCTCACTACCATGTGTTCTAATATAGTAGGTCCATGTCACTACCATATGTCTCAATATGGTAGGTTCACATCACTACCACATGTCCCAATATGCCAAAGGAGGAGAAAGAGATAAAACATAGGAATATAAGGAACAATTTCATTGGGGTAGGGTGATGTAGAAAAATTGTAATATGGTCTACCGCATCTGCATTCAAAAGTAAAAAATAAACTAGGTATAAGACTTAGTAAAAACTAAGTGTAAAACTCAATAAAATGACTAAGTCGTGAAGGGTGCAATTTGGGTAATGTAGAAATGGGAAGTGAAAAATTAATATTGTGGAAATGTGGGTTGTTGGGTTAGGAGTAGAAGGTGAACATGAGGGAAGGGATCCCACATCCACATTCATGAAAATGATTAAGTATAGGAGTATGGAGAGTAGTGTAAAGGAATGTGGAGAGTAATGAAAAATGACTTATGGAGAGTAGAGAGGAAGGATATTAGAGTGGTAAGAAGGAAAAATGGCTAAATATGCAGTAAGGGGAGGAAGGAAAATGACAAAGTATGAAGTGTGGAGAGTAAGAAAATGGCCAAGTATGGGGAAATATTATAGAGATGATTGAAAAAATAGAGTTGAGTGAGGAAAATGGCATATCTTTGGAATATGATCTATGTTTTATATTTTGTAAAATGATGGATGAAGCTAACACATAGGGATATTCAGTGAAAATATGGAAAAAAGTTTTTTATTTCTTTTAGTATATTTTTCTTTTCTCCTCTTTTTGTTTCAAAGAGAAACCATCCTTGTTGGCCTTTCATGTTGAATAATTGCAATACTAAAGTTGATTTAAAGCTTGTTGGGTCCTCATGATCAACAAGTGAGGGTTATTTATCACTTTCCAAATTTGAAATAAAAAATTAGTCTCCATTTGAAAAAGACATAATTTCAAATATTCACTCTAATCACCTAGTTGATGGTTCTCAGAAAAACACATCAGCATCCAGCTCCAACTACGGGATAGTGACCCTCTGTGGTTTGTTGAGAATTCTAGAAGAAAACTAGTTGTCTTATCCATTGGGATATGGATTCATCCCCAGACTATTATCTGGATCCAGCAAATTCTTATTAGGAAAAATTTACAAAAAGACAAAATTATATACATGAGAAAAAAAAATATACATATCCTAAGATACATGGAGAGAAGAGCTAATTTCAAGTGTAAGTAGACTTTAAATGTATCCATTTACATAACCAATTAATATGATTACTCCCATCCCTAAATTAGAGTGTTGTTTCATTGGCCATGTTCTAGACATATTTTTTCATCATACAATGACAATAGTTCCACGGTGAGGTTGCAAAAACGAGTTGTTGAACATTTATGGAGACCTGTAGTGATGTATTTTGTTGCTCACCAACAATCTCATTGTCTTCAAAATAAAATATACCACCCATGGAACTACTTTCTACAAATTTCCTTCTTCTTTTGATGCTTGGAATATATCTTATTCATTAAACTATGATCCAGACGAGAAATCAATAGCTTGAAGATTTAATGTAAAGTGATAACTTTTATCATCACTTTTATTCATCCAATGTATACATTCCTCTTTCAGATTTGTATAAACTCGTTGTGGAATTTGAGAACCCATTGCAACGTTTTCAATCTGAATATGTTGAATGAAATATTCATGTACATCTTGTGGAGGTTCTTCAACTCTATCCTTAAATTCATTGTGATCATTACTCTGAAATTGAGTATATGAGAGGTCAAAATTTACCTCTCATGAAGAATGTTGTTGATAGTATTTTTCTTGAATTGAGACGTTAGGGTTCTCAATTTTAGTTTTAGAAAGAAAATCCGATGCAAAGACAAATTTCATGTATTTCATTAAAAATTTATTCTAAATCATTTCCTCCATTGTCTTGGAACTATATTGGGAAGTTTAAGAGATTAAAATTGGTTTCATGAATATTTATTTCAATGACTTGAGCTCACTACATTAAATATGTCCATCTTCACTTTCCCTCTTGCTTCAATAAAAATCTCATATTCACGAGAAAGGAATGTTCACAACAACTAAAAATGATGACATCATTTGGAAACATTTATTGAGGAATCTCATGAAGTACTTTCATAAATATGAAATTGAAATATTTGACTGTGTCTTCCTCATTTATTTGGATTTTAAAAAAATTCAAGAAAAGAAAATATGGATATTTTGTTGGGAAATATTTTTTGACAAATAAATTTTCTAATACATCCCAACTAGTGATGGTTTCAGGAAGATATGAATAAAACCATTAACTAGCATTTTCCTTTAGAGTTAGGAAAAAAAATATGTAAGAAACATAATCTTCAACCACATTGTAAATATCACAAGCACTATCATAATTAACCAAATTCTTCTCTGAATCATATAAAGTATTTATGAAGAACATGGGAAACTTATTCATGGAAATATTTAGCATGGGATTAACCTTTCCATTAAAATTGAGGGTACCCATGTGCAACCATTTGTTTCTTTAGGTACCTTCTCCCTTTATTGTAAATTGAACAATTTTTTTTAGGATTGGTGGGGAAGAAAAAATATCATCACAACATGGAAGAAAATCTTCGGTTGAGTCATCATAGAGGTCTTCTTGAAATTCCAAAATACAATTAGTGGAATCACCAGGGTATGTTTCTTCAAAATATATAGTTTTAATAAGGGAGTCACCAAGAATCTCATCCTCCCTAATCTTGGATGATTCTTTCATTCTCCATGAATTGGCCCAATATACTTGTGCCTGAAACTTCAATAACAAGTATTCAATGACATTTGATTCTCCTTGAATAAGGTTTTCAAGAACTTGGTTCATCTTAAACCATTCAACAAGAAATCTACCAAATATATTTCCAAGGCTTGAATGAGACACCTTCTAGTTTTTCAACAATATTTGATCCTAAAAGAAAATATCATATTTCTTGAATAAAACCTGGCTCTTATACAATGTTGGGGAATGAAGTGGAACATGATATTAAAAAAATAACATAGTATTGTATACAATTGAAGAGGGACAAGAAATTTAGAATAGAGGTGATGTATAAAGACATCATTACAACACTTAAGAATAGAGTACTATGATCAGAACATCACAGTGCATATTGCACATCATTGCATTGAATTATAATGACCCAAGGGGTCTTATTTTATAGTTTCAAGATCTAACAGACTTCCAAAGAATCTGGGCAATTGAAAATCACACCATACCATTTGGTCAAGTAGTCAACATGCCTATCGGTCGAAAAGTCGTCCAACAGTTGAAGATAGTCAATGTGTTAGAAAAACAGGACCGCGAAGCAATAAAATAAAACAAATGCGGAAACAAAACACAAAAGATACACAATACAAGAGAGACAAAAATTTATGTGGTTCACCCAGTGTGGGCTACGTCCACCAGAGAAATTTCCAGGTTCTTTCTTTATTATTATCCAACAAAATGAAGGGATATAACCTACAGCAAAAAATGCTATAACTTCCTCTTCTTTCTCTCATAGTCTCCTCTCTCAGAATACAATACTTGCCAACACACATAGCCGCAATACATTTCCCTCATAAAAGAGGGTTTCCTTCTAGGGAAAAAAACCCTAACATAATCTCTATCGTTAGATCTGCGACCTTATAATGAATGATCTAGATTTACATTGAAATTACAATATACTTTTACAAGGTAATTTTTGCTTTGGGGGCTTCACCCCAAAACCCCCATCGGGGGACGCTGCCCCTG
>JASDQU010585454.1:6498-31315 GCA_032191745.1 Picea mariana
CCCCCTAGTTTCTCAGGCTACAACCTGAGGGAAGCTCCAACTCCCCAATTCTTTGGCCACAACCAGAAGGAGGCTACAACCCCCAATGTTCTTTGACTACAATCGGAAGGTGGCTACAACCACTTGTCCTTGCCCCGTCCTGCCACCCTGAAGTAGAAGTAAAATAATGGAACCACTGTTACACTATCACTGTGAGATATACCGCTGTAAACCTGTCCCAATAAATTTGAACCATGCATCAACCATGCGTCAACCTGTACCTCAACTTGTAATCAACCTGTACCATAAACAAGTGCATCAACCATGCACCAACCTGTAATCAACCTGTACCATAAACAATTGCATCAAACCATGTACCAATTATGCACCAATAATGTTTCAACTACTCATCAATATGTACCAACATCATCAACAATACACCTCATGTATGTGTGCAAACTCATCAACTACTTGTCTCAACCATGTTCTCAACATGTACCGCAACCAAAAGGCCTCATAAATTTCATCATAAAAATCTGATTTGTGGCTCTGTAATAGACCTAGTGTATATGATCACATTCCTACAAACCTTAACCTTAAAAACAAGATACTATCATTTTCATCAAACTTTTCTTTAGTCTCACATGCCTAGTTTTGGATTAGTCAACAACCCTAACTTGAAGTAATCATCACTTTGAACCTGTAATGTATAAAGATATGAAATTGATATACAATGTCCTTCAGTGTTTTTTATGCAATTCCTCCAAGTTTCACTACTTGGAACCTCTCAGAAAAGGAGTTATAGAAAAAATGACATACCTTGCTGAATTCTGGCTTATTCTAGAGAGCGACCTTGTAGAGCATTCCCTGCACAAACTATTTGTTGAATTGATATGAAAATTTTATAAAGAATACTAAAGAATATACCCTAACCAACACATTTAGTCTCACTAAATTTCGATCTTTTATCTATAATTTATGATGTTGTTACCCGAAACACCGGATTTTGACTAGTTTTAGGACTGGTCACAAACCCTATTTTCCACGGAGTGTAACTCCCAAAATAAAATGACCCAAAAGCTGAAATTTTTACCACAGATACTTGGATATTTTTTCTCACTTTCATAGCAATTTCAAGTTCTGAATCATTATGGAAAATAAGTTATAGTTAAAATGGTGAGATGACTTGTAAATAACATACCTTAGAAAGCACCATCCAAAGAATTTATCCTTCCTTGCATTTCGGCCTTCTTTTCTTCACATTCACTCAGAATTCTGGTTTATATATCCTTGGTTACCTCATACACACACACACACACACACACACATATATATATATTCAATATGCTCAAGTGTGATTCAAATGAGATAGCCTTGCCTCTTATTTATACTCTCCAAGTAGCTTCCTTAAAAACATCTTCTAGGTCACTTGGCCCACTTTCCTTNTGTATTCACTTTGAATTATAATACACTCCTCACTTCACTTATTATTTACCTTTTAAAATCTCTTAAACCACTTTGACTACTTTGACCTTTTGGGGCTTCTAGATGACATATGAGGGTCCTCCAGCTATGTAAGGCCATAACTCTCAAACCGTGAGGAGTTATGTGACATTCTACATACCACCAGAAATGGAATGAAATGTATTATCCATATAGAATAGTATTATCAAAAAATATATCACAACTCATATCGTTACCCATCAAACAAACTTGGGTCCATTACCCAAACCTGTGGTCTCCAACTTCTCATGGCCTTAACTCTCTAACCGTGAGGAATTATGTGACGTTCCACATACCACCAAAAATGACATGACAAGCACTATCCATCTAGGATATTTTCCATGACAAATTCACTTTCCTTCATCTCATTATTCCACAATTAATCATGCGTTCTCTTACTCCACAAAGTGTCTTCCTGTGAGGGCTTTCACCATAAGGGGACCACTTTGGAGTTCATCCATATTTACTTCTTATAAACCATGAAAAAACAATAATGAGTCATATTTACATCAACAAATATTGGTTCCATTACCCAAACCTTTTTGCTACGAGGCTTTCTTCAAGGGTTGGCATCAATGACAACCAACCTTAATCAATACCATGACCCCTTTCCTTATACTTTTATTGAGAGCTGTGAAGTAGTTGGTTGTCATAATACAATTTCAACTGGCTCTCATTCACCAAACCTTCCTTCCTTTCCCCATTCAAGGTCTTCAACTATGCAACTCCTCCTTCCCTGACATAGACAACCTCATATGGCCCTACCCAATCTCTTCTGAACTTTCCTAGATGCTTCATGAATTTTCTGTCCTATATCAGTACCAAATTGCCTTTCTTGAATGCCTTCTTATTGATGTGTCTTTCATGGTAGGCCTTTTCTCTTTCTTTCTGAACCTACTAGTGAAATCCTACAATAAATCTATCTTCTTCCAGCTCGACCAACTGCGCAAGCCTCTTTTTCACAGCGCTAGTGTCATCCATATCTGTAAACGCTGAAATTATTAGACTATGAATCAAATATTCCATGGGTACAAGTGCTTCTAGACCATAGACGAATTTAAAGGAGGTCTTCATAGTCAGTTTATTACAAGTGGTTCTATAGGTCCATAATACTTCTCGTACTCTCAAATCCCAGTCATCCCTGTTCACGCTGCAAATATTCGTCAGCTCTATCTCCAAGATCTTATCGAATGCTTCAACTATCCCATTTTCTTGCAGGTGGTAGGGTGTGTTCTTCTGGTGATGGACTGTAAATTCCTCAATCAAAGCTTCAATGGTCTTATTTATGAAATGTTTACCTTGATCGCTCATAAGGATCTCTGGGCATCCAAACCTGGTTATAATGTCATCAGATATGAATCATGCAACTGTAGTTGCACAAAATTCTCTAACTGTTCTTGCTTCGGCCCATCTGGTCAAGTACTATTTCCCAGTGATTATGTATCTGGCTCCTGTGTTCTTTCCTGATGGGTTTATAGGTCCCACGAAGTCAATGGCCCATTTCTCAAATTCTTGTAGGGTTAGTTGCGGTGCTAAAGGCATTTCATCTCTTCTAGATGGTTTCCCAACTCTTTGACATACATCACAGTCTCTATAATAGTCCTTCGCATCTTTGTGTAGGGTAGACCACCAAAGGCTAGCTCTAAGAACCTTCTTCATTGTTTCTTTTCTTGCATAGTGTCCTCCTGTGATACCTTCATGAGCTTCTTATAGGATCAATGGTTGCTCTGCCTCCATAACACATCTCCTCAATATCTTATCAGGTCCCATCTTGTAAAGTTGTCCAACTATAATTGAAAAGTTTGCAACACGCACTACCAATTGTTCCTTCTGAGTGGTTGTATATTCACTGGGTTCCATTCCTATTGTCATGAACTGGACTATCTCCACGAAGTGATCATTGATATTTCTAATGGCCAACAACTGCGTATTCGATAGTGTATCCTCCAAACTAGTAGGTTATTCTCCATGTTCTAACTTCGACAAGTGGTCAAGACCTTTGTTCATTCTACCTGGCTTAACCACGATATCGAAATCATATTCCTGGAATAGCAGAAGCCATTTGCATATTATCCCCCCCAACACTGGCTTGTTGACTAGGTATTTTTAGTGTATATTGATCAGTAAAAATTTCAAAGTGTCCTCCCAACAAGTAGTGGCGGAACTTCAGTAGTGTATACACCATGGCTAACTCTTCTCTCTTAGTGGTGGTTTAATTAATCTCAGTTGTTGATAGCTTCCTGCTAGAAAAGGCTAACATGTGGTCAATGTCTTTAGCTCCTAGTTGTGCTAACACAACTCCTAATGCAATAGAAGATGCATCGACATGCACATGAAATTCCTTGCTCCAATATGGGAAAAACACAATAGGCACAGTAACCATTTTATGTTTCAGTGTGTCGAAGATTTGTTGGCATTCTTCTGTCCAATGAAACTGAAAATCTTTTTTTAAAATCTTCTCCATGGGTGTTATGATCTGTGCATAGACTTTAATGAACTTCCTGTAGTATCCAGTGTGTCCCAGCGTAGTGTGCACCTGTTTGAATGAAGTAGGAGGGGGTATATCAACTATAATGGAAATCTTATATGGGTCTACCAATAATCCCTTCTTACACACAATATGACCTAAAACCAATCCAAAGGGTGAAAATAAGAGGCAATTCTTCAGGTTCAAGGCAATCCGACACTACCTGCACTTATCCAACATTAGTCTTAGACATTCAATATGATTTTGTAGTAAGATAAAAATAGTCCAATCATCAAAATATACTTCCAGAAATTTATGTAAAAAATCCTTGACCGCTTCGACCACTACCCTAGAAAAGATGGCTGGGGCATTCTTCAATCCAAACAACATCAATGTATATTAGTAGGATCCCCATTCTGTTGAAAATGTGTTCTTATGGTGATCTTCTTTGGTAATTTGGATTTGATGGTATCCTGAAAATCCATCTATGAAATAATATACCTCTTTTCCTCCTAGATTGTCTAACACTTCATCGGTGAATGGTGTAGGGAATGGGTCATGCAAATAGGTATCATTCAACTTCCTGAGATCTACACAAATCCTTATCTCTCTAGTATTTTTATCCTGCACCACCATAGGGCTAATCTATTCTAATTCTTCATTCTTGCCTCCAAGTCCTCCCAACAAGTAGTGGTGGAACTTCTGTAGCGCCTACACCATGGCTAACCCTTCTCTCTCTGTGGTGGTTTAATTAATCTCAGTTGTTGATAGCTTCCTGCTAGAAAAGGCTAACATGTGGAAAATGTATCTATCTCCCAGCTGTGATAACACAAATCCTAATGCAATAGAAGATGCATCAACATGGACATGAAATTCCTTGCTCCAATATGGGAAAAACATAATAGGCACAGTAACCATTTTATGTTTTAGTGTGTTGAATCTCTGCTAGCATTCTTCTATCCAATGAAACTAACAGTCTTTTTTTAAAAGCTTCTCCATGGTTGTTATGATCTGTGCATAGCCTCTAATGAACTTCATGTAGTATCCAGTGTGTCCCAGTGCAGTGTGCAACTGTTTGATTGAAGTAGGAGGGGGTATATCAACTACAATGGAAATCTTAGATGGGTCTACCAACAGTCCCTTCTTACACACAATATGACCTAAAAACACTCCAAAGGGTGAAAATAAGAGGCAATTCTTCAGGTTCAAGGCAATCTGACACTGCCTGCACTTATTAAACATTAGTCTTAGACATTTAATATGATTTTTTAGTAAGATAAAAACAGTCCAATCATCAAAATATGCTTCCAGAAATTTATGTAAAAAATCCTTGACCGCTTCGACCACTACCCTGGAAAATATGGCTGGGGCATTCCTCAATCCAAACAACATCTATATATACTAGTAGGATCCCCATTTTGATGAAAATGTGGTCTTATGGTGATCTTCTTTGGTAATTTGGATTTGATGGTATCCTGAAAATCCATCTATGAAATAATATACCTCCTGTCCTCCTAGATTGTCTAATACTTCATCAGTGAATGGTGTAGGGAATGGGTCATGCAAATAGGTATTGTTCAACTTCCTGAGATCTACACAAATCCTGATCTCTCTAGTATTTTTATCCTACACCACCATAGGGATAATATATTTTGATTCTTCAACAGGTTCTATGATTCTTGCCTCCAACATTCTGTCAAGCTCAATCTTCACTTTCTCCTTATATTTAGGGTTCAACCTATAGGGTCTATGTTTAACTGGTCTTGCATTTGGTTTTAAAGGTCTCCTCATCTCTCCCATGGGCCCTTTAATGCCCTTCATATTAGTGAACTTGGTTGGAAACAAGCCCTAATATTCATGCAGTAATTATGTGATCTTGTCAATAGTGGTAGCATCCCAATAATCTCTAACATTTGCAAGATTCAGTGTTTTCTCTGATCCAATATTGACTTTCTTGATATTGTTCGGTTTTCCAATGAAAGGTAGTTCAACTCCCAATCCTTCTATGTCTCTCTGTCCTTCTATTTCAATGATGTTCACCTTCCTTGGATCATCGTCTTCATCAGCATTGATATTGTACCAACCTTGCAGTTTCTGGAGAGGCACAGTCCATTCATCCTCTTCTTGTTCCAAAGAGAGGCTAGGTGCCTCCTCAAATTATTTTTGTCTTACAATATGTAACACTTGATCCACTGTAGGATATTGGTTTTCAAACAAAAAGGTAGTTACAAATTTCTGGGTCATACCTTCCCAATCTGTAGTGATGAGGCACACTTCTTCTTGTAGGTACAAATTGATAGGGGTTGTGTCCAGTGTATTGATGAATTTGTGTACCCACTGATATTGAGGAATGCTTCTCTAGGATTTCTTGCAACATTGCACATGGTCCTTCAGAAAACTTTGACCTATGTATCTAACTTTGTAGTCTTCTACTTTCTGTGAAAATCACATTGTCATCAAAGTGGGACATTGTACCCAGTCTGTAATGTTTCTGTTGTGTATCCCCCACCATATTTTTGGAGTTTATTTTAGGGACTCATCCATTGCCAACAATCTTTGTTGTGTTGGTACAATTTCTTCAAAGTCCAACAAGAATTCTTCTAGGTGATTTAGACCATCAAAGGTGGGAAATTTACTTACTAGTTTGACGATCCAATGAACTTTCTTGGTTAATATAGCACATCTCCTTGTAGATAATTCATACATTTTGTTCTGATAGTTCTCCAATGCTTCTTCTAAATATGATGAACATGTGTTGTCACTTTGCCAACTCAAATTCCCTTTTGTTGTAGGATTAATGTAATCATGTTGTCTGGTTGTTAATTTGTATATGTTTTCTAGTTTGTATGCATGGTATTCTTCTCTAATGGGTTCTGTGTATCTCTGACCTTCATCAGGATCCAAAGGTGAAATGACCCTAAGGCCCTCTCCTTCAAAGGTCATTCTTCTTTTCTTTAAATCAACCACAATGGAATTATTGAAAGCCTAATCAATTCCTAACAGTACATGGTAAGGACAACTATCATCAACTATCTCAATCACCTCAAAATATGAAAACGTCCTTACTCCATTGATGTTCACAGGGACACGTTCCAGTCTTCCAAAGGGGCTTACAGCTTGTTGATTATCCATCCTAAGCCTGATAGGGGAATAGATCAACTCAGTTTTTCCCATCAGTGCCCAGGTTTGCTTCATCATGACATTGACCTCTGACCCTAAGCCGAGGACTACATAATCTATATGATAATCTTTGATTTGAGAATTAATATGTAGTTATTTTGTTTTCCTTCTCTTTTTGGATAGTTGATGTACTTCTTTATTTATAAAAGGTTCTGCCCTTCCTATCTCATACTGTCTGACCAAATTTTGTAGTTCTTGTATGTTTTTTTCATCTTTAATCAACTCTATAAACGTATACAATAAACTCACAGGTTTACTCACCTCTTTTCCATCTCCAAGTGAAGAAGACTGATCAAATGCTAGAATCATTCCACGTTATCTTTCTTTTGGTCGAACCCTTGAGGAATAGGCCTGATTTCTTCCAAATTATTTTCTTTTTTCCTTCAATATTTGTTTTTCTTTCTTCACATCAAACACTTGTGTCTTCTTTGCATCTTTCCTGACTCTGGATTATTTTGTATTATTTCCTTGGGTCGCTCTATCTTCTCCTGTAACAAATCCTCTTCTAGTGATAAAAATGACTCTAGGGTCCTCTCCACGAGGTTCATCGTATATCAGTTGCACTTGTGAGTTCTGCTAAGGTCCCCGTCTCTCCTGAAGTTTGGCTACCAGCACAGGACAATCTTTGTTAACATGTTCGAATGAGTTGTAGTAGATGGAAGTGGTACAAGGGTTCTGACAGTCCCTTTCTAAGTGTCCTAGTTGTGTGCAGTTATAGCAAATGATTTGGCCCCTACCTCGTCCCATACCTCCTCCTCTTCCTCTAAATCCATCACGAGGGTTGAAGTTTCCTCTTACTGGAGAGTTATACTGCATAGTGCCTTCTTCTTGTTGTAATTGACCTTGAATATTGTATATATCCCTTGACCTTTCATGCATGAGGTCATAATCCCTACAATTCATGTCATCATGTCTTACCGAATTACAGAAATTGCAATACAGATTTGTGGCTATCTAAACATGTTTTTGCATGCAGTAGCATTCAACAAGGTGATGTTTATTTCTACATACCTCACACCATGGTAATGTAACTTGATTTAAAGGACTCGGGGCTCCATAGTCCAAGTATTCATGAAATAGGGGACAATTCTCCTTGTCATGGCCTTCTGATTTTCATCTAATGCACCAGATATCTTCTCTTTTATCATTTCCCTTGTCTTTCTTCATATCTTCGACCTGCAGAGATAAACTAGTTAGTTGCATCAAGATTTGACTTGTACGCTGGATTATCCCATAGGGGATGATTCTAACTTCATGGTGATTTTCAACGCCTCTGCCTTTGAACAATATTTTGTTTCATCAGAGGAACTATGATGTGTGCTAAGAGGGCAGTAATGAACCATTCCTTGTTCTACTCATCTGGGATCTAAAAACTCAAATGGCATGTCAAGGTCTTAAATATCTGATCAAACTCCCACACAGGTTTAGATGTTATCTTCTTGATTTATTTTATTTCTGTAATGCACTATGACTCTGAATTAGGTTTCTTGAACTCAACAATTAACACAGTCTTAATTACATCCAGTGGTTTCGGTGTAGCTCCTTGGACAAATTTCATGTACCAACTCAGTGTGTGATCTCTCAAGGTAGTACTAAGCTCATCTCATTTAACATCTTTGTCAGTGATGTTTTTAATACTCCATACAACTTCACATAGAAACCAGTGTTGATTAGGATCTTTAGATCCATCTCTTTTGAAGGTGGGTAACCTCATCTCATCTACCATAGATCTTCGTAGGTTTCCTGACTGAATATGTGGTGGACTACTAGTGACAGTACTCATAGTTCTCTTATGACTCTTATTGCTTAATGTTCCTAAAACAACATGAGGAATAATAGTACTCACTTCAACAGTTGGTGCAATCCCTAATGTTTCTAGCTCTTCCTAGAGAGGTTCTTAAGATTTGCCTTCCTCTGCCCTAGTGAATTCTGAATTCTCTTCGTCTGTCAGATTTGCCTCTTCTCCATTGTAGAAATCCTCTTCCCCATAGTTTTGATTAAACAGGTTCACAAGAGGGGCTTCTCTAAATGCTCTCCAACTATGTGTATGTCCATCCTCTATGTTGTTATCGTTGTCTGAGTTCTTGAACATTATCCTCTTCCAATCCAACCAAGTATTGTATCTTTAAGATGTTCTTCTCATGCAATATCATCTTGATCCTCAACTTCAAAAAGTGTATAAATTTTCCTCTGGATCCCTTGAAGAAATATCTCCGAGCTTGGCTATTGACTCTACTCTGTCAACAACAAACTCGGTGATATACCCTCTAATGGTACAATACACTAGTGATCTACTTATCTTGAAACAATGTTATCAACTCTCTTGACCTTCTTGATTGGCGCCAACGTCCAAACCACGGGTGGTCTAGATTTGACCTCAAATTGGGTGTCTGCTAACCTAGCTAGCCACTCATATAACTCCTAATGAATTCCTCCAAAGAAAATCTCATGTATATCAGTAAATATATATCTTCCCAACCAATTCTTTGTACTAAGATTATAGTTCTTTTTCTGGGCTTCAACGAATTCATTTTCTTGATCTTCTATCCACTACTGAATCTTTGTCTTCGATGGAAGCCACCTTGACATTCCCTCAAGAAGATTCCAGTATCAACAATAGAACCATTTGTTGGCATCGGGGAGGACCCAAGGTTCAACGTTGCAAGAGTGCACCAATAAGCCCTAACTACCGACCCTTTCGGCAACACTTGCGAGGAAGATGCAGTCTCACCTGAGGTAGCTATGGGGGGTTGTAGGACATAGATGTCTACAACCAAGGGAATACAAATTGGATCTGATATAAGAACAACACAACATCTAGATACCAATTACCATCTTCATTCTACTTCCAACAAATATCTATCAGATCTAACACAGTAATGCAATAACGATATATCCATAAACAAGAGAACACAACATCAATCACACATAATACAAAGATGTACGTGGTCCACCTTTTCCCTATGGCTACGTGCACATAATTGTTCCTTATAATATATTAAGATGAAATCATACAATTCTTGTTTGCACTCTTAGCTAGCATATCTTCTCTCTTTCTCTATGTCTTCCCTCTCTACACACCTAGTTGCAGGGTTTATCTTCACACCTAGCTGAAAATCTTACAATACAGAAAGCCCTCACATACAACACTTCTCTCTCACACAGTAGTACTCATTGAATCACACAATAACAATGAACTCTCAACCAACTTAGCACCAACCCATCCCAAGTCCTTTAGACCTTTATTTATACATTACAATAACTCTTGGATACCCTTAGGTTGAAACCTAAGTGTCAAAACCCTAGATACCAAAACCCTAGGTGTCTAAAACCCAAGGTCAACCTAACCCACATTTTCAGGGCTTTGCCAGCCTATATTTCATTCCTTCTCACGTGGTTCTCCAAAGCATCCAACGATGGATTTTTCTTCTTACTGATTTGTCCACGATCCATCTTCCTTGCTGATCTATCATCCTCAATCTCCTCATCCAATGAATTTATTTCTCTTACTTCCCACTGTCTTTTCTTCTCTTCTTCTCACTTAGACCCAACATCAGTCACTATGTCTTCTGCACAGTTCACATTTCATCTTTTCTTATTTAATCTTCACTTACTTCCATACCTAAGGGCCAACATAGGGTGCAGAAATCAAAGTAAAAATGAAAAAATAAAAATTAAGAAGGTTTTTCCAGTGAACTTAAATAGTCAAAGAGTCAATTTAGATCTCCTAGTGACTCATAAAACAGAACCAAGGTAATCAAAACAAGAAAACAAGACAAACTAGGAAAACAATTTGTTCCCCAGTGGAGTTGCCAATATTTTTATCGGGCTAATTGTTAAGTGTGGACACAATTCAATCTCCCTATATTTACTATGAAACTAGAACAAAACAAGACAACACACTACTCTTTCCTTAGATTTCAATTATCAAATGAGAAATGGATCTAGAACATACCTTTTAAATATTGAAGATCTGACTTTGCTAATGCAATCCAAGCTTCGTCACGAGGTTTATGAGAAATATATGAAAATAAGCAGAAGCCAATGAAGACAAGAATAATAGAGTCTATTTGATATGAAACTATGTACGTGATCAAGGAATCATACGATATGAACAAATGACATTCATATAGGAAATAAAAGTATATCTGTATTAAAGAATGTGGAAGAAAGATACAGCCAGATGCCTTGATGTTGTTAGGTTCATTCCAACAGTTCCTTTCTTCCCACACACTTCTTGCTCCAAGGATTCTGAGACCATGGATCTGATATCTACTCACAATCTATCTTGACAAAAAAAATATCAAATCCACTCAAAACAAGCTAACAATCTCAAACCAAAACAACTAACTTTGTCCATGAGAGCTCCTCTCCTTTTATAAGCTTAAGAGGATAAGGTGAGGAGGTTAGGATGATCCCACTAAATCATGAAAGCAAGTAATATCCAAATTGTTCGGAGGCCACCTCACCATATAAACTTATCTTTCTAGAAGCATCGATAAGATGCTTGTTTTTCCCACGTACATGAATTTCCACACCCTAGCTATGGAGCAACTTGTGAAAACTTTGCAGCCTAGCTTTAGTACAACCTGCGGAAATCAGGAATTTCCACACCCTGTGTATAGAGAAACCTACGGAAATCCTCTTTAATAAGGTTTTTACAAACGAAAATACCACTTATTCTCTCAGCAAAAGTTCTTCTCCCTTCTTTCTTCAGGAATTCAAGCCACTGACCCCACTGAAGGCAACAAATAAGTTTACATCATTAATGGTCATAGGGATGACAAAAGTTGTTAGGTTCCTTCCAACAGTTCCTTGCTTCCCACACACTTCTTGCTCCAAGGATTTTGAGACCATGGATCTGATAGCTACTCATAATATATCTTAACAAAGCAAAGCTCATAGCCACTCTAATCAAGCCAAATTTCCAATCTGCAAAACTCAAGCTCATGCCAAACTAGCTTTCTCCATTAGAGATCCTCTCCTTTTATAAGCTAAAGAGGATAAGGTGAGGAGGTTAGGATGATCCCACTAAATCATGAAAGAAAGTGAGATCCAAACCATTCATAATGCACCTCACTATAAAAGCTTCTCCTTTTAGAAGCATCGAGAAAATGTTATTTTTTCCCACATACGAAGGCCACTGCACCCCAGCTATAAAGAAAACTGCAAAAACTCCACAGCCTAGCTATGGTGTTGCCTGTGGAAATCAGGTATTTCATCACCATGTGTATAGAGAAGCCTGCATAAATCCTCTTTAATATCGTTTTTATAAAGGAAAATACAACTTCTTCTCTTAGTAAAAGTTATTCTCCCTTCTTTCTTTAAGAATTCAGGCCACTGACCCCTCTGAAGGCAACATATAGGTTTACATCATTAACGGTCATAGAGATGATGGAAATAATGTGTAACACCTAAGTTTTGATTTGGAAAACACTACTGAGTATTCCGGTAATGGTTGTGAGCATCTTGTTTGTATTTTTCTCATTTTTATGTTCCTCTGTTAAGATGGATTATTTTTTTGTGTTTGAATAAGGATGGCCCTTCCTCATTCTGAGGGTACCCATTAGGAAGAAAATTGTGGATTTTGTATGGTCATTACATTCCATTGCAGGGTTGAGGTACTCCTAGTACATTCATACCCTATCTGTATCATTATTTAGTAAAAATACTGGTTCCCTTTTGTAATATTTCATTTTTTAATGCAGGTATACTCAACCATATTAATAGGCTTTTTATCCTGATTCAACCATTTCAAAATACACATAAGTATTCTTTACTTTTAATATTTAATTTTTTGAATGTGATAATTATCTTACCCAAATACCACTCTAATTCCACATTTGGAAAAGTTGTGGACAAGTGTGGGGTATAGATACTCGACCAGGGAATTCAACCATTGAAAGTAATTTGGTTTCCATAATGGACCCTAGCTATGGATGTGGAATAGATACCACTGTCTCTACTCTAAATTAGTTTGGTGGTTACCTGTCATAGGTATGTCAAACCCATTTTTTCTATTTTTAACATCAAGAATGTAATTTCCTCTATATTCCATTTTTATGGATAATACATAAGTTTTGATGTGTATGAAGGTTCTATATTTTTTTATTATTGAAGTTTAGTTTATGACATACCTATTTATTGTGTATATTGAAGGGGTTTTCACTACCGTAACTTATAGAGTCGGGTTGACACAGTTGTAGTTTTGTTAAGTATTTCATAATGGAATTTCCTTGTTTTCTTTCAATTTATGTTGTGAGTGGTTCCATCCTCTACTTTCCTTACCTATATTATTTTCTTATTTTCCTTATTGTTTAAAAAATGGTTACAGAAACTATCATACAGATTCTATATAGCACCTCTCGTCATGTGTTTAATTTGTTAATACCTAAATAGCCTTTTATATACATTCATGATTTTATACATGGAAACAATATCATCGTTTAGTATTTACTATATATATTTTCTTCTCTGTACATACAGTGTAGGATTCCTTCTCGTAAATGAAATTATTGTTTTTTATCTAGCATGTTCATTTTTTTACCCTTTATATAGTTTTCCTCTTTGTTATATGATTATGTTTAAATTTTCTACATTGGTTATGAATACAATCATTTACTCTGATATTTATTGTGACGATTGTATAATGGAATGATACAATTAAAACAATAATAGCTTATCCATAACCTTCCCATTTGAACGATAATTAAAATACAAACATAATATCCATAAGTTACATGTACAATAAATTATTCAGAATAACTTATCCATAGAATACTAAAGGAATAATAACTTTAGCCAGAACATGATGAAAGAAAAACCTGTAACTGAGAAATTCCTTAGGGAAAATAGACGTCAAGTGGCTTGTTCCTCCCAACCTTACTTGATGTTTTTTGTGTCATGTAAATAATTCTCAGAATTCACATGTGATTCATAATGGTGTCCCATTCTATTGGTTCTCTTTTATTTATAATATTTTCTTAGGTATTTTGACACATGTATGAGCCTCTTTCTCAGTGAGCACCTGTCAATCTGATTTTTGACATCTATGTGGATGAATGTGATGTTTTTCAGTGCAACAAAGGATAAATACTCAAGGTCTCGATAAAACTACAACTGCTCTTGATTCCACTGTCTATTTGGCAAGACAATTTTATGGATTTAATTGTTGGCTTACCTAAATTGAACAATAAGTAAGTCATCATGGTGGTAGTTGATCATATTTCCAAATATGCTTATTTATATGCTCTTAAACATCCATTCACCACATCCACAGTGGCTCAAATTTTCATGGATAATATCTTCAGGCTTCATGGCATGCCTAATTCTATTGTCTCTGACAGAGATACCACTTCAACCAACCATTTTTGGAAGGAATTGTTTCATCTCTAGGGAACCCAATTTCATCTCAACATCACCTATAATCCCTAGACTGATGACCAAATTGAAGTTGTCAAAAGGTGTTTGGAAACATATTTGAGGATTTTTTCTTTTGAGAGACAAAATAAGTGGGCTTAATGGTTACCCCTAGCTGAATGGTGGTACAACACATCTTACCATACAACTACTCGCATGACTCCTTTTGAAGAAGTATATGGAAAAAAACTATTGTCACTTCTCTTATACATTCCAAGTGTCTCAAAGGTTCAAGATGTTGACAAATATATTAAATTCCATGAGGCCATTCTCCTCACCCTCAAAGAAAATTTGGCCATGGCTCAGAATCACATGAATCAACAAGAAGATCAAGATCATTCCAAAGAACAATTTGTTGAAGGGGGTCAATTGTTTCTTCATTTTCAACCCTATAAGAAAACTTCACTCAAATTTAATTACAGTCAGAAACTTGCTCCCAAATTTTATGGTCCTTATAAAATTCTCAAGCGAGTGGGGAAGGTGGCCTACTAGTCATATTTTCCAAGTCATTCTAAGCTCCATCCTGTTTTTCATGTCTCATGCTTAAATAAAGTGAATGGAAATAAGTACCAAAATCAACCCAGTCCCCCTAAGTTGGATGAATAAGGTTCCATTTTGTTTCAACCATAAGTAGTCTTGTACCAACATGAGCATCATCTCCATTATCACACCATCAAGGAAGTGTTAGTGCAATGGAAAGATACAACTCAAGAATATGCCACCATTCTGTAATGGTTTCCTCATCTCAATCCTTAAGGACAAGGATATTTTTCAATGGGGATGACATGTTAGGGACCTAACATCCCTAGCCCTTCGGATAGATAGAATAATATATTTCCATGTAATAAAGGATGACAATAGTTAATAAGGCCTATTTAAAAGATGTGAACAAGTCAATGTAAGATGACCTAATAGAATATTTATATTCTAGAAGGATCTTCCTCTAGAATGATATTTAGAAGACCTAATTAGTATAAATAAGAGTTGGATGCATGAGAAGTATTTATCTTAAAAATTATTGTAATAGAGCATTGCTCTGTTGGAGGTTTCCCCCTCAAAGAGGAAAGTGAACATTGTTTCCTATCAACGAAGTATTATTTTGGTGATGTGGTTCCATAGATTTTGTTGTTTTGTTTTTATTGTCTGCAGTATTTCTATTTTGTACTATTATAATAGATCTGATACCTAACATGAAGAGCATCTCTTGTGTTATAAAAGAGATATCAATGAATGCAAGGAATTTTTTCCCTTTGTAAATGCAATATGGCACTATCAGTTTTGATGAAGAAAGAGAAAGAGACATTATGGGAATTTGTGATTTGGTAGATGTACATAATAATATTCTTTGTGCATTTGTCTTCTTCCTTAGTAGTATGGAATTTTGTTGTATGAACTAGTTCTTCACTCTATTCTATATACTCATGTTGTCATATGTTTCCTTATGAGTATGGAAATGATGTTATGAATGCATTTAACAACTAATTGTTGATGTATCTATAGCATTATTATTATCACCTACCATTGGCATACATGAATTATTTCTGGTTCTAGTGGTATTATATTTCACCATACTCATCTATTAGTTTTCTCCCGCGAGACATATTAGCAGTAGTTAGGTTAGATTAGTTTTCTTTCAATTAAGATTAGATTTAGAGTTAATTAATATTCTTTCAGGGAAAATTTGTTGTCTTTCCCCCTTTTTTTCTTTTAATTCTTAGTGGCAATCAGGCCCACATACTAGTCGAAAATGCTACACCAAATGAGAGTAGGTGTAATTGTGACTTTCCATTGAGCATTATACCTTACCTTCTTGACAGGCCATTTTGACCCATCAACACGTTCCAATTATTCAACTGCTTCTCTTTGATCTCTCCTCAACAATATACTCTAATACTTATTGGGAAAAAATATATCATATAATGCATCCAATAGAGCACCACATGCCGAATGTTGTTTTATGCAAATGGAAATGTTGTATCGACCAGGAATTTCTCTTTGCTATGAAATTCAACTTTAAGGATGAATAATTTTTTACTACGTTTTACGTAACATTTTTTTCAAATTCATTGAATGTTGTTTTTTCTTTTATTATATACGAAAAATGCATTGAATCTAAAATACAAATCCTACCTGCAAAACTTGCAAATTTTACTATATGTTTTTGGACTATATAGTTATAAATCTTTATCACAATATTCCTTTTTAACGATATGGCGACTTATTCAAGTGTAGTATCAAGGTATGATTGTTCATATTAGGGTTATTAGTATTAGTGTTTATTTTATAATAATAAAACTATAATTTAAATTCAATTTAAATAATAATAATTTAATTTTAATCCACTTGAATTGTAAATATATTTAATTTTCAGAAATATTGCAAAACATAGTTACCAACTTAACCAGAACTCTATTGTCATCTGCACAGAACTGAAGGGTTTTAGCTCTGCAACTAGGGTTTAGAATTTTACAGCCGCTGCCACGAACTGTGTCTCCACTACGGCGACCCCGCGGGGGCTCATGGCTCACAGGGAAGGGGCGTCGACTCGTGTATCCTACAGCCATGCCATGGAAAATGGGAATCTCGAAGCAGGAGGAAAATGGCCGACCTTTGAGCTGCCTAAAGACATTCGCTCACAGCTCCTCGCGGATAGGACTTTCAAAGACTAGGAGATGGAGATTGAACCGGTTAGGGAGACTGGCCCAGAAAAAGCATCAGTACCTTGGACATCGGGAAAATGCATTCTACAGGCACCACAGGCTCCAAAATACGTCATAAGATCTCCTCGCATAGAAGAGTAGAAACAGTATAAGTGAGATTATGCCCTGGTGGGGAAATTTCTAGGGCTCTGGCCCTCTGAACATGATCTAATCAAGTGGATACATCACTGGTGGAAACCAAAAGGCCATTACAACCTGCAACTGGGATCCAAGGGGTTTTTCACAATAATCCTCCACATTCTTGAGGACCGCAATTGTATCTTCGACGGGGGCCCATATTTTTACAACTCGGCTGGACTTTTTCTGAGATTCTGGATAGATAAGTTCAGCCCGGAGAAGGAGGACTTTGCCCATGCACCGGTGTGGATTAGACTATTCTCCCTTCCCCAGGAATTTTGGCTAGAAGAGGTCTTGGCTAGCATTAACAACACCATTGGCATCTATGTCAAATCTTCTGAAGCCACCAAGCAGCGGTGCTACACCTCATACATGTGAATCTGTGTGTATTTGAATATAGAAAATCCACTCCTAGGATCCATCACACTGGAGTATCACGACGAGGATTGGTCGCAGACCATTGATTATGAACACATCCCATTCCAATGCAGGAAATTTCACGAACATGGTCATCTCTTTCGAGAATGCCCTCTCAACTTGGTCCACAAAGAAGGGAACCCAGAAAGCAGCAAAGACAAGGAAGGCTTCATGCGACAACCAGGGAAGAGATGGAAAGGAGGTAGAAAGCAAACAGCTCAGGTAAGTGAAGATCCCTCAACCAGCAATAGATTTGCAATTTTGCATGATCAACTCAAGAACCCCACCACCCCAGTGAACCCGAATGTACCATGCCTAGACAAGGATCCCCAGTCAGTCAACCACAATACCGAATGGACCCCTCAAAATAAGGAACCAGATCTCCCTCCCCTAGACCCGCCCCAGGCTTCACAATACCTGCAAGAGATAGAAGACGAGGATGAGGAAATGGAGATGGAGGAGAAAGATCTAGCAGTGGTAGATATGGAACATTTGGAGCATGCCTATAGGTAGCAAAATCTTTACACTATACCCAGAGACCAACTGCGAAAGGTGCACAAAGTTTTTCTCAACTCTTCAGCTGGATCCTCAGCACGTGCTAGCAAGGCCTTGGGAATACAGGGTAACCAGGGTAAGAACCCAAAAAAAACCCAGAAAGATGAAAAGAAAAGGGGGAGAAAATCCACAAATAAACTAATACAGGAAATAGGAAACTTCATGGTAAACTCGGGGCAGGTCCATCTAATCTCGGACAACTTCCCTCATCTTTCCACACCTCTGTCCTCATGAAGACCATATCATGGAATATGAGAGGTCTCAACAGACGTAGCAAACAAAAAATTCTACGAGAGCTGATAATAAGGGAAACACCGGACATTGTTCTATTGCAGGAAACAAAATGCACATCAGAAGACATCGACAGGCTAATTCCCTATTGTTGGAGGCAGGGAAGAGCGGCCTCAATCGACGCCACAAGAACAACTGGAGGATTGACAATCCTCTGGAACACCCAAGTCATGCTGTTGGAAAAATTCTTCACCACCAAATGGTCCATCACAGCTGAGTATAGGATTATAGGCTCAAACAAGTCTGGACATCTGACCAATGTCTACGGCCCGGCCACTCCGCGGGACAAGCAAGCCTTCCTCCAAAGCCTAAGTTATTTATCCAGTCTCACACAGAAAAACAGATGGATTGTTGGGGGGGATTTCAACATCATCCGTAGTTTGGAGGAAAAAAAAAGGTGGCTCGAGGAGGCTGGATCAAGAATCTAGAGATTTCATTGACCTAATAGACGACCTTCATCTCATCGACCTAGAGGCTGGCAATGACATTTACACCTAGACAAACAGAAGGACGGGAACACATCAAATAGCTTGCAGACTGGATCGATTCCTCACCTCGAAAACTATCATGATGGAGGGCACAACATTGGAATCTACCATCATGAACCTCTCTGGATTAGATCACTGGCCCATACAATTATGGTTGGATGTTCTAGCTACAACTAGCAAAAAACCCTTCAGATTTGAACAGTTCTGGCTAGAACACCCGGACTTCCAAGCAAACATCCACAACTGGTGGAGGGAGGCAGTGATTCCTCAAGGATCCAAGATGTATAAGTTCCAGCAAAAGTTAAAAAACCTCAAACAAACTCTTAAACAATGGAACATGCATACCTTTGGCAACATTTTTGAATCCCAGAAAATGTTGTTAGCACAAATGGATGAAATTCAGCAACAGATCAGAGACCAAGGGCTATCAGAGGAACTAAAAGCCTAGGAAAGGAAAGTAACTCAACAGTTGGAAGCAAGGAAGAAACAGGAAGAAATCTTATGGAAACAAAAGTCGCGGGTTCAATGGCTCAAAGAGGGAGAACGCAACACCAAATTCTTTCACAGAACTGTCATCCAAAGGTGGCATTCTAATAAGATCACACATCTTATCTTGGACGAAGGGGAAACCATCCACTCCCATGATGATATGGAAATGACCCTGCTCGATTATTTTCAAGGTCTCCTCACAGAGCCCATCCAAGATCGACAGGAAGCTATCAATAAGGTCACGCGGCATGTGCCTTCCCTCATCACCCAAGAACAAAATGCGGCCCTCCTTTGGCCCTTCACCATCGAGGAAGTAGACCAGGCACTTCTGGAAACCCCAAAGTGCAAATCTCCTAGGCCCGATGGCTTCACCAGTGACTTCTTCCACCACTGTTGGCCGATGATAAGGAATGAGGTCTGGGAAATTATGGAAGACTCTCAAGCCACGGGACAGGTCCTCCAAGCTCTTAATGCCACTTTCCTTACCCTATTTCCCAAAGAAGGGAAAGCTTATTGGCCCAAGCAGTACAGACCGATAGCTCTCTGCAACGTCATCTACAAACTCCTCACCAAGGTGATAGCTCGAAGACTCAAGGCCATCCTACCAACAATCATCTCCCCTGAGCAATCTGGATACGTTGAAGGAAGGCAAATATTTGACAGTGTTATCCTGGCACATGAGGTAATTCACTTCTTGCAGAAGACCAAAACCTCTGGTATGCTCCTCAAGTTAGACCTCTCCAAAGCTTTTGATAAGATAATCTGGGAATATATGCAGGCAATGCTTCTGGCTTTTGGTTTTGATCCAGACTAGGTAAAGTGGATTATGAATCTTACCTCCACAACTTTCTTCTCCATTCTCATCAATGGAGTCCCCTCACGACCCTTCTCTCCTTCTAGAGGGATTAGACAGGGTGATCCCCTCTCCCCTTTCCTCTTCATCATCCTGGCCGAAGGCCTCAGCCGCTCCATTCATGTAGCCCTAGGTAATAACCTTCTGACTGGATTACCCTTGCACGAAATTTCTCCCCCTATCTCGCATAGCCAATTTGTGGATGACACCCTTCTAATGGGTAGCCCCACTGTCCGTGAAGCTAACTCCATCCAGGAGATCCTCCATACCTTCTCTGACGCATCTGAACTCGATTGCAACAAGGATAAGTATCAAATCTTCTTCTTCAACATGCCCCCACCGATACAGCGCCACATCTCGGATATCCTAGGTTTCAATAGAAGCTCCCTTCTGTCCAAATACTTAAGCATCCCCTTGATTGATAATGCCCTACGCGATTCCTCATGGGAGCCCCTCCTTTCCTCTTTCTCTAAACGTCTTTCTTCCTGGACTTATAGAGCTTTGAACCTTCCCAGCCATCTCATTCTCCTCCAAGCCGTTCCTCAGTCCCTACCGATCTATTCTTTCTTAGCTCTGGCTACCTCGAAGTTCGTCATCACGACCATCAAAAACCTACAGAGAAACTTCATTTGGCAAGGCCTCAACAAAGGTAAGAAAATGGCACTAGTCAGCTGGGACAAACTCTGCCAGCCCAAAAAACAAGGAGGACTAGGACTAAAGGACCCCTATATAATGAATAAGGTCCTTAGTGCCAAAATTTGGTGGCGCTGGCTAAAGAACCCAAAGGACCTCTGGGCCAGGCTCTGGAGGTAGAAATATGCCCTAAATGTGGCTGACAAAGACCTAATCCATTGGAATGGGGACAACCCAAGCTCCTTAATCTGGACAGCAGCCAGGCAGAACAGACAATTGGTGACTCAACACGCTTTTTGGGAGATTGGTAATGGGGAAATGACTCTTTTCTAGCAATATTCCTGGCAGTAGTGGCTAGCTCTGAAAGATGAAGAATTGGCCAGCGACATCTGCGCCCTAGCCACATGGGCAGGCCTGACAAGGGTGGTGGACTACAGGCAGGACAATCCCATGGAGAACACCTGGATATGCTGGCACTTGGATAGGGAACGCCTAAATATGGAGGCGCATTTAGAGCTAACGCCTTTGCAAGAAGAGATGGCTAAATGGAAAATACCTAAAATACCAGGAGAAGATATGCTTCTATGGGGATACAAGCCACAGGGCACCTTCAATACAAGGGAAGTGTACCAACTTAAAACTCAATCAAACCTCCTCTCGGCTCCAAAGATCTGGAACAAAATCTGGAGTCTTAAACATTAGCCTAAAATCACTCTTTTCCTCTGGCTGGTCTCCCACTCCAGCATTCTCACTTGGGATAACCTTACAAAAAGAGGATTTGTGGGCCCTTCTCTTTGCATACTATGTGGAGAAGTAGAGGAAACTATGAACCATCTCCTCAATTCTTGCCCTTACACAGCTCAAATCTGGGATCAAGTGGCGATCATCATGCGCACCTCAGACCGCCTCAAGGATAGCATCCTCGAAACTATAATGGAAGGGAGAGACAAGGATTTTCACTCTCCTTACCTTAATCATATTTGGCAACTCCTCCCTGGATTTGTTCTCTGGCAAGTGTGGAAAGAAAGGAACATGAGAATCTTCAGAAGCACCTTTATCCCATGGAAACAATGTTGGAGACACTGGCAGTGCAATATCATGGAGGCTCTCCACCTGCAAAAATGGTCCAGCACGGACTTAACTTGTCCACCCTCTGAACTCCCCATCCTCCGGTATTGGTTACAACCTCCCTCTCTTCAGACTCTCCCCTCCCCTCCTATCACCAACCCCTCTAGCAGTCCGTCCTCTTGGTCTCCCCCTCTGGAAGATTTCATCAAGCTCAATTTTGATGGAGCTTCCAAGGGTAACCCAGGGGCAGTCGGCTATGGAGTAGTCTTCTGCAACCATCATGGGAATGTACTCATCATAGGAGCCGGATCCATCGGGCACTTGATGAACAACACAACAGAACTCTGGGGACTTGTCAAAGGTTTGCAATTGGCCACAAAAAACAACTTTGCCAAGATAATTGTCAAAGGGGACTCACAAGTCATCATTGGCCTACTGTGCACGATCATAAATGGGGCCAATCCAGATAAAATCTTGCCAAGCTGGAGACTCTCACACAACCTGAAAATCATAGAAGATCTAGTGCAACCAAATCAAGCTATAATTCCAGCTCACGTAAGGAGGAAAGCGAATCAAGTCGCGGACGAATTGGCCAATTTGGGCACCAACTGGAGAGGTCCAGAACTTCACTGCAACTCAACCTAGGATCATAATCATCCTATTCTACAGCAGTGCATCCGCAAAGAAGAATCGGTGGATGTCCCCTCGGATGGGGTGTTAGTGCGGGGCATGTGGGGGAGGGAGAGGGAGAGCATCATCCACCATGGCACTGAGCCACGTGATGGGCTCGTGCCACAGCCCGTCACCCTCCCATCAGTTTAAATGATCTTTAAGTGGATTAACGGGTGCATTTATGTATCCTTGTTGCGTCGTGTGCGAGGCTTTTATCCGCGTCGTTGTATGGATTTTGCGGTTATGGTTTTGTCCCGTACCCATCTGCAGGTTGAAGCACCTTGCCCTGTGCAGCCATGGCGGCTAGGGCTCACTCAGAATAGCACTCGTCGGCTCGAGACCACCCCTGATGGCCACCAGGTCACCCACCTCAAAGTTGTGTTGATGTTCTTGCGGGTTGATAGCCACCTCCTCCCTATGCCGCATCCCAGGGGAAGGTCGTAAAGGGGCTCTCCTTGGAAGCCTCGTCGGCCATTAGTTTCTCCCCCTGACTCACCCCTTGTAAACTCCTCCCCCCCCGCCACAGTCAGTGCATCCTCCTGCTCCCCCTCCTGAACCGACGAATTTGCAATTGGGGTTCTTAGCTTTACTACCCAGGCTGGCGAATTCATTCTTGCACCCTATGATGGTTTTCACTGACCCCAAGCCGTCCCCTGACCCTCCGAAGAGCTCGAGCGATGAGCTTCCTCCACGCAGTAGGCATGAGGGTGTTGACTCTTACACCAGCGAGCAGTTTAAGACCAGCCTAGAATTTTTCTATGGCTTAGTTTTGAGCTACATCAAGGGGTGGTGGATCTCTAGTTTCATCTACAGGCTACCGATGAGTGGGTGGAAGAATTCCTTCAGATTCTTGCCTCCATGCAGGCATCTTTCTCCTCTAGCACGACTGAAGCGACCCCCTCGATGGACCCCAGGGCTGCTCTAGGTGGGGGGCACGATGAGCCACATTGCTCTTCAGTGAAGGAACGCGTCTAGTGCATACAAGGACGCAAAGCAGCAGAAAAGGACTCAGCAGGGGCCCGGGAGTATAGGGAGACCGCCAAGGCTGATGGAACCACGAACGAAATGCAGGTTGAGCGACAATGGGAAGATGAGGTGACCTACATCGAGGAGGAGCCCTGGACAGCGGACCTCCAAGCTGCATGGCTGAGATCTCCACCAGGTTTTTGAACCTGTAGTGTTTAATTATGTATTTTCAGTTGATGAACAAACTAGTTGATGAACAATAGTTTATTCTCAGTTTCAGTTGATGAATAGTCTTTTATTACCTTGCTGAACTATATGCTTGCTGGACTGGTTTCCCCTCTGTTGGGGCAGTCCAGATATTACAACATGACTATTACTGCTTTTTGTAACTCTGCTACAGTTTTGGAAGGTTCCTAATATATTATACTTCTTACTTAAAAAAAAAAAAAACTTAACCAGAACTCTATTGAGTTCTCATTTTCTTAGGGGTCACATTTCTTACCCTATTTTTGAAAATGATGCTACCGATAGCACCCCCCTCCCCTTTTAGGTAGTTTTTTGATATTTTAATTTTTTTGATCCATAATGTTTCCACATTATCTTTTTAAATGCTTATTTTTTCATCTATTTTCAAATTATTATTTTTTTTCAATAGCGTTTTTAGTCATTTTTCCATGCTTCTTTCAATCTTAGAAGTATTTTTTACCATTTACATTTTGGAAATTAAGATTTTTGTGTCCTTAATTAATTTATGGTCCCATACTTTTTAAATAGTGGAAAATATTATTTTTAACACATCTTTTTAATCTTTACTTCAATACAAAGAAAACAATTGTAGTTAAATAGCACTATTTTTAAATATTTAGCAAAAAACTATAATTTAATTTTTTTTTGATAAATTAAAAACTAAAAGAAACTAAGAATTTTTTTTTATTAAAAAAAGGTTAAAAAACAAATTTATGGCTAAAGAACTTTAGAAAGGTTAAAAACACACACACAC